>LJJI01000211.1:0-150656 GCA_001553865.1 Cladosporium sp. BSL10
TTGTATGTTTTTGCTTTTTGGCGCAATACGTAAGGTATGACCGTCAGCTTTTGCTGGTAAGTAGCCGCCTATATGTTCCCTTATGGTGGTTATTGTCTTCATTTTCAAGCTATCTATACTTGACCATTTGTTTTACTAACGCCGAGGCACACAAGGCGTGCTACGAGAATAGCTGACTTGCAATGATTGAGCATACATCCTAGTTGCTAGAGATACTGAATTATTCGTATATCATTCCAACAAGCTTTCTGTTGAGTTAGCGTGGCGGCTTATAATGCTTGTGACCGCATCCTGTTACTCCCACACCATTAGCAGCTGACCCCTTGACATGGCCATTGGTAAAAGGCTCCTTCATTTCCGTCGCAGCCAGAGTACTCGTCAATGCAAGCTTTTGCTCAAGCTTTTCGAGCCTCTGCTCTAGCTTGACGTTGTCGAGCTTCATCTTTCCAATAACGGTATCGTTCAAAGAATGACCCTGGTCATCGGAGGCGTGCCTACGCGTGCATGTCTTGACTTTGTTCGCAGCAGATGCTTTCTGGCTCTCGAATTCCCCGCGTTCTTGCTTAAGCGCAATCCTTGCCACCATCATGTCATGCTCAGCAGCTGATCTCTGGTCCTCAAATTCCTTCTGACCTTGCTGCATGTCTTTCTCTTTTGCGGCAAAATCGGCTTTCGATTTGTGCAAGGCAGCACGATCAGCAGCGACTTTTCCTTCAGTGGCCTCAAGCTCATCGATCTTTCGTTGCAGATCGACCTCTTGCTGAAGCTGAGCTTTGCGAATATCCTCATCCGACTTATGGTGGTCGGCAAGATGTGCGTCGGCCTGTCGTTCCCTTTCCGCCAGCCGCGATTCTCTGGCTTGGAGTTCTTTCGTTTTCTGTTCGAGACTTGCAGCACGCTCTTCCTCTGCCTGCGCCAATGCCTTTTGACGATTCTGCAGGTCCTGAATCATCTTGTCCCACTCGGCGGACCGATCGTTGTCTTTCTACGTGAGTGCTGCATCGCGGTCTTCGAGAGTTTTGACCTTCGCGTTGAAAGCCAACGCCCGATCTTGCTCTTCCTTGGCCAGCAATTCCTGACGATCTTTTACCTCCTTCATTTTCTTATCCCATTCTGCAGCTTGATCCTTCTCCTTCTGTTCCAACTTCTCTTGGCGAACCTGCATTTCTTTTGTCTTCTTCTCTTGTTCAGCCGCCTGAACGCGATCGTAGCCGAAGATTCTCTTTTCAGTGGTGTCCACAGACGTGGATTTGAAGTAGAATTCTGCAGGCTCTCTTCCATCACCTCTCTAATGTCGTCCAGTCAGCTTAGAACCCCCGCTATCATGTTCATGGCGATCGTACCACGTTCTCATAAAGCGAGAGATGGTTGCCAGATGTACCATGCTCCTAAAACATCTTTCCATCCTGGAGCGTAAGAGCTTGCAGTTGACCGGAGCGATATACGGTCGGGTCATCGCCGTCCCAGGCCCTCCATATGTACTTCCCGCCTGTGGCGATGGCAGTTGTCTCTGGACCGATCCGGAGGTATTCGTTGTTGGCCACGGATTTAAGACCGATAAAATTGGTATCGTCGCTGTATTCGACTACCCATTTCTGTTTGCCGCCATTGCCTTGCTTCTCTAGGACACAACTAGTGCTTTGACCATTCTTCTGGGCGGTTACAGCGAGGTTCCTCGTCACACTGACCGAATGATAGACAGTTGAGCAAATCACTCTCCAAGCCGGAACTGCGAGCAGGTGCAGGTTGATGAGGTTTGGAGAGGGCGTGAGTCGCTACAGCCACAGAATGGATGAATGCGGGTGATAGGCTCTGTCTATCGCTGCTTCCGAAAGGACCAAAGGACTTTAGGAAACAGCTGCTCTGCTTATCAAAATTCCATAGCAGCCGTGCCTTTTATAGCTCAGGAGAGATCGACACGATATCGTTAATGTTGGGAGCGTGGCTGTGGTAGCAAAGGCCATGATTATGCAGGGAAGATGATGCAACTTCCTATAGTAATCAGATCTGCACGAAGCCTGTGCGTGTATTATAGCTGGAGATCTTTCTGATCGAAGGACGTTACCAAGCCGCAAAGCGAACGAACGCCGATCTCATGGGTGTCACATTTCACGCTTGGTTTCGACTTGTTGATTTCTACCGTGATGAGAAAGGCACTAATTGGTCTGTACGGATACGACGTTCTTATCCTTCACCAAATCTCTTGACAACCTTGTTTATATAAGTTATAAACTCACAGGGCCATGGGCAAATATTCAACATGATAGGAAATCGCGGCATGCCTGGATCGAGCGTCGTTGTTTCACACTTGGTCTTCATGTAAGTAATTTTATTTATGGCAGACAACCCCAATACTCTAACCCTTCGTTTTCATCGTCACGTTGCGTTTACGCGCGCAAAATTGGTCAATCGCCTCTCAGATGAATTAGTAGTGAAATTTGTAAGCATATATACTCGGGTATTATCATTGGATATGAGTTATGTGTGTCTCTGACGCTATCATGCGATCTCATCGGAATTCGTTGTCATTTCGTTCGAGCTCATGAATTGTGGTAGCTGCACACGACTCGGATGATCGTTTGACATACCAGCAGAAACAAACACAGTTGCATGCAAGAAGTTCACACAGACTCACATACCTGCATATCGATCTGTCCTGCTGATCATCGCTCGTGCAAGTGAAAGGCACATCCTCCCTGCCTCATCATCCCTGCGGCGGCGAAAGTTCAACTTTTGACGAAACAACCACAATGAAAGTTTGACAACCTCGCCTTTGACCACCCCACATACATTTCACTACACATATTAGCACGGCCAACAGAGATATTCTGCAAACAATATACCAATCAGCATACGCCATCAAATACCAATCCAAGCGAACCGTCTCTCGAAAGAACAATACCCAACATGGTCGCCGCCGACGCACCCCCGGACTCTCACATCGACACCGCCACCGCGCTCGCATACTGGTCATCAACCGAACCCACCGTCAACGGCGTCCTCGGCGGCTTCCCGCAAGTCTCGCGCATCGACCTACAGGGCAGCAGCAACTTCTTCGCCAAATTGCGCCGGGCCTCGAAAACGCACCCACCGACCGCCGGCAAGCTCGCGCGAGCAGCAGACTGCGGCGCCGGCATCGGGCGCATCACCACCGGCTTCCTCAGCAACGTCGCCAAAGTGGTAGACGTGATCGAGCCCGTGAAGGAGTTCACCGACGTGCTGAAAGCAGGCGAAGCAGGCGTCGGCGAAATCGTCAACGTCGGCCTGGAAGCGTGGCAGCCTGCGCACACGTACGATCTGGTCTGGAACCAGTGGTGCGTGGGCCAATTGCCCGACGCGCAGCTCGTCGCGTATCTGCAACGTGCGACGGTGGCGCTGAGCCCAGGTGGCTGGATCGTGGTCAAGGAGAATCTGAGCAATGATCACCGCGGCGAGGACGTGTACGATGAGACTGACAGCAGCGTGACGCGGACGGACGAGAAGTTCAGGCAGATTTTCAGGGAGGCCAAGCTGAAGATTGTGGCGACGGAGCTGCAGAGGGGGATGCCGAAGGGCTTGTATGAGGTGAGGTCGTACGCGCTGCAGCCGATGTAGGTAGTTTTATGTACTGCGTTTCACGACATGAAAGGTGGAATCAGAGTTGAAAAATTCATATGCATGTCTTGTGTCTGCTGCGGGGGTTTGCTGATATTCATCACTGTTGTTCTATGTATGCGTCTTGGTCTTCTCTCATTTGGGAAACCATCAAACGAAATGTGTTCAAAAAGGAAAAAGAGACACTGGGTAAAGCGTCAAATGAATCGAGCAGACTAATCCACCTGCCCCGTAATCTTGCCATCCTTGAGTGTCAAGATACCAGTAAACATTGCGCGACCTTTGCCGTAGTTCCTATTTCTCGTGTTAGCAAATGACTCGTAGCCACCAGAAGGGAGGGGTAATACATACGCATGCCAAACTGCATGATCACCATTGACAGCAACATCCATTCCACCCGGGGCCTTGAAGCCAAGCGGTCCACCAGTCTTGAACAGCGTGCCAGAGCGCTTGTACGGGCCCGTGATCTGGTCTGCAATGGCGTAGGCCACAGCATACTTGGGCGTTGTGTAGCACTGAGGCGAGTAGAACAGAACATACTTGCCGCTCATGTAACTGAGCGCAGGAGCTTCAACGTACGGGCCGTCAGCTATCCTGTCGTCGTTGTTGAAAATTCTAAGTGGAGTTCCGATCTTGGTGAAGCCGTTGTTCAGGTCGACTTGCTGGATGAGGATTGGAGTCTCAACGACGGGTTCGACAGTGTTGCCGCACTCGCCGCCGTGGCCGATGGCGTTGCCGTCGATTTTGTAGACGACGTAGCGTTTGTTCTTCTTCATGTCGTAGAAGCCGCTGATGTCGATGGCGCCGCCTTGCTTGACTGGGCAGATCCAGGGCTGGGCAGAATTGTCGACGAAGGGTCCTTCGATGTTCTTGCTTGTTGCATAGCCGAGACAATGGATTGCGCCGTTGCTCTGCAAAGCCGCGGTGTAGTAGAGAATGTACTTCCCACCAGGCAGTGCAACGACATCTGGCGCCCAGACTCTGGGGTGCTTCTTATTTATCCACGGCGCGAGTTTCGGCATTGCGTCTTTTTGGCCACGGAACTCCCAGTTCTTCCAATCCCGAGTGTATGCCATGGGAACGTAGACCTTCTTGCCGTCAACCGTCACCTCGGTGGCGTACGCTCTCCAGCCATCGTCTGCCCGGATGATCGCAGGGTCTGGGAAATTTCGGCCACCAAGGCGTGGTGAGGCGGCAGCGTCGGCGAGAGCGAAGAGTGCTGTGGTTGCAGCGAGAGCTGCGGTTAGTATTGTGCTGATCATTGTTATGTCTACGCTGTTATGTGAGCGATAATCTATTTCAGAATCCAGCGAAAGTAGGACCCTCGAATAGCAGAACCAAGCGTAATAGTTCTTTAGATCGAAAACGGTGTGGTATAGACAATAACGTGTTGCCAGTGAACGGGGACAACGCCCCAGCAAGCACCCTTATAGTCATTGTTCCTCGACGCTGTCAGCATTGCCTAGCCTTGAGCACTTCTCGACACGTGATCCGATTACAAAGAACTTCACTCACAGTCCTTTGATGCTGAAGATTAGCGGTGCGAGAACTTCCTTATTGTCGAGTCAGTGGCTTTTAAGAACAAAGGCTATCTTGGCTACAACTCGTCGACGAGATCCGTATGGATGTTGAGAGTGAGACTTTGCCTACGGCTAGGGGTAGGATATTCTTCGCCTCGATAAATATGTTACCTGAAATTGTATGTACAGAGCGCTTGTATCTGGTATACGTTGATTGTCGTGATTGTGGAAGGGTGGTGGTCATGACTTGCCAAGCACGGCCGCATTCCTCGGCGCCGCAAATGGCAACAAGATCGGCTGTACTTCCCAGTGGACGCTGTGCCAAGGTATCTTCTGCTCTGTGAATTGACCCCGAAAAGTGAGGAATATCGCGGCGCTGTGCCATATAGATCTTCATTCGTTGCGATTGCCAGATTTCTTTCACTAGCTTTTCGAGGATCCGGTGCACAATAGTTTGCTGCAAGGCGTGGCGCCCGTCCATCTTGTACGCGCATACGTGGTCGTACTTCTCATGGCTTCAGAGCTCCCGAAATAATCGTGCCAGTGAGTGCTCGGACACAGAACCCGGGCGGCATAGAGATGCGTGACCGTGAGGAATTTCGAAGGTGAGACGACTCTCATATCACACTGAGCTCGTGGATGTAACCTCTTTCAAGTGAAGGTGAAGATCTTTGCGAGCACACACAATGTCATGTGGTGCTCACAGGACCTCAAGTTGGCGATGTGCGAGTTCAGTGCCACGGGCGATCACGGGATTCGTCGTCCTCGAGGTCAGGGAGAACACTGTCCGGGTCCAAACCCATGGACTCGCCAGTCCTACGCACGACCTCCTTAAGTGCTTGACAAGCTGGCGAGTCGCCAAAGTTGTCGAAGAAGCTCTCTCCGAAGTCACAGCTCATGCCAATCCTAGGATCCAATGGGACAGCACCAAGGAATGGGATGTCTGTGTCTTTTGCTAATTGGCGACCACCACCAGTTGTAGCTCTGAAGATTTCAGACTGATGTGTGCAATTTGGGCAGACAAAGCCAGACATGTTCTCGACGAGACCCAGGATCCTGATACCAGCCTTGCGACAAAAATCGATCTCTTTTCGCACATCCAGCAGGGCGACTTCCTGAGGTGTAGTGACCAGAACAGCACCATCAATACCAGACTCCTTAAGGAAGCTGGTCACCGACAAATGCTCGTCCGAAGTACCAGGAGGCGTGTCAACCACGAGATAGTCCATATCACCCCATTCCACGTCCTTCAAGAACTGCTTGATTAGACCGTTCTTCTTTGGTCCGCGCCAGATGACAGCATCGTCGCGATTGGGCAGCATGAACTGTACGCTCATCACGCCAAGGTTATCGCTCACCCACACGGGCTCCCATCCAGTGTTCGTGACGTGAATTGTTTCCTCCTCCACTCCCATCATCTTCGGGATGCTAGGTCCGCAAATGTCGGTATCCATGATGCCCACCATATTGTCTGCATTACTGGCAAAGGCATGTGCTAGCATAGTTGTGAACGTGCTCTTTCCCACTCCTCCCTTTCCACTCAAAACAAGAATCTTGTGCTTGACGCCAGCCAGACGCTGCGTGATGACTGGGATGTCGGGATCTGGTCCTTTTGGCGCAGATGCGCAAATGGCCTGGTTAGGGCATCCTGCGCATGCATCTCCTTTGCCTGCGTTCTGTGACTCGGGACCAGGACAGTGTTCGGGTTCTGGAGCGACGAGTGCAGGCGCTTTCTTGAGATTTGAGTCGAGGGCGTCGTCCACTGGCTGGATCGGTTCTTCTAGTGAGGGCGCCATGTTTGCAGTAATTTTGAAGTCGCAGTGCCTAAATGCGCAACAATTTGTCTATTGGTGAGGAGGGTATGGACAGTCAGTCAGAAACATCTTTGTCGCTTAGCAATCGTCCAGCGATAACGGCGGGGTTTGCGCGCCCGCCACCGATGAGGTCAGCGGAATCATGACCCGCCTGGATGGAGGAGGAGGGATGGATATGTGAACAGGACACCTTCAGGACCTCTCTCGCAAGCAACAAATACTCTTGTGTATTCGACCTAGTATAATAAGCAAATGTGCTCGTCGTCTCGGTTGATGGCCCAAGATGCTCGCACGAGTTGTGTCCAGGCGTTTGGTACGCGCCGGCCAGATTGAACCCACTCGCAATCTGCAACACATTCGTTTCAGATCCTACCTTGCTCCACCCTTCCTTCTCGATGACTATACGCCTAGATACCAACTCCTCACTTCGGTGCAAGAGTCGAAAAAGCGCTCAGCAGCATATGCTCACCTCCGCAACTGCAACCTTTGCCCACGGCTGTGTGGCGTCAATCGATTTGAGAAGACGGGAGCTTGCCTCGTTGGCGCCGATGTAGTGGTCAATACCGTCGCTCCTCATTTTGGAGAGGAGCCTTGCCTACAAGGACACAATGGAAGCGGTAGTGTTTTCTTCAGCGGCTGCAACCTCCGTTGTGTCTTCTGCCAGAACCACGATATTGCACATCAGAAGAACGGGTTCAACATCTCGCCCGAAGAGCTCGCGGAATGGTACATCAAGCTGCAAGACGTCGGCAATGTGCACAACATCAACTTGGTAACACCAGAGCACGTTGTACCCCAAGTGGTGCTGTCGATTCTGCACGCGAAGCAGCTCGGTCTGAGGCTGCCGATAGTCTACAATACTTCATCGTTCGACTCTTTGGCAAGTATCGAGCTACTCGACGGACTTGTTGACGTTTATTTACCTGATTTCAAAGTCTGGAACGGAGACACATCCAAGCGACTACTGAAGGTGGATAATTATGCCGACGTTGCGATGGAGTCCATCAAGGCGATGCACGAACAAGTCGGAGATCTTTGCTTCACCAGTGATGGTATTGCTAAGAAAGGTGTCCTGCTGAGGCACTTGGTCATGCCTGGATACGAGGAAGAAGGTAAACACATTGTTCGCTGGCTTGCTGAGAACGTGAGCAAGGATCTGTACGTTCACGTCATGGAGCAATACCACCCGCGCGCACATGTTGGCAAAGAGAAACGTGGTAGAGCATCATCTCTTGCAGCCGAAAAAGAGGCAGTCGACGGACAGCCACCTCTCTCAACAGCGAAGAAGCAGCTTCGATATGCAGAAATCAATCGTGCTGTCAGCCTTGACGAGGTTGAGAGCGTGCGCCGAGCGGCCGAACAGGTAGGTGTCTGCGTCATACGCTCCAAACATGTGGGTGGTTGATAAGACTGACATTATCAGGCTGGACTCTGGCGGTTCGCCGAAGCTGCTGAACACGGTGGATTCAACATCTGATGTCAAGTTTGAAACAGATGGCGGCTAGGAGTCGGCGTGCTTCGTGGTCACAACACGTGCAGCGACATGGGTGTCACGAGACCTTTCATGTTCCGTCTCGCACTAAGCACATGTCATCGGATGCGCCCAAGCACAGCAGCGCTTTGTTGCTCTCCTAGTCCACATGGTTCGGAAATTTTCTTTGTTCGGTTCAGGGAACTGTGACATCAGGCCATATTTACTCGCTCAAGCTGCACGGGATGGTCAGCCGCTGCTGATTGCTACATACACGAATTAATACTGACTGCTCGACTCGTTTTCTGTTAAGACAGGCCTGTAGGTACAGCGAACTGCTTCCTATTACACTCTGTACCGAAGCCACGGTGTTGGTAAATATTCCCTTTGTCCGCTTGCAGTCGCCTCATAATCTCGGCAAACAGGACCATCAAAGAAATCCATTGAAGCTGCCAGCTTGAGACTATCAACCTGCTGAGATAGCAATACCTTGTCTCAGTAGATTGAACCTCAAACTAAGCGCAAGAGGCGGCTCTTCAAAACGAAGCCCGCAATCACGAATCCTGCAGAACTCTACCATCAAGCTCACCTCAATATCATCATATCCGCCCTGCTGAGCGTCAGAGCCGGCCTCTTGCGCTAAGATCTCCTCAACATCGTGTACGGGCATTAAATTAGAACGTGCACGATGGCTTTCTTCCCAGTCCGGACAGACATGCTATCACTGTTTCACTATCAACACCGCCTCTACACCTCGGAGCTGGCAGCATCGCACCGTACGCTGAGCAAATTATACAAGAAGCTCGAAAGGACCGAGAGAGGGTTATCGGATTGGAAGGATCGAGGTCTCAAGCGCAAAGACAAGAAAAAGCTAGAATGGAATCGCGCAACGACAAAGACTGCTGTCAGGGATGCGGAGGAGCAGCAAGCGCTTCTTCACGACTACCTTCGTCAGTGCAGCGATCTTATCGCTTCGTACAGTCCGCACTTCTTCCAAGATGCGCAGGTGCCATGGGCGTCTTCGTCTTTGTCGCCGACTGCTGATGCATTTGCTCCTGGAAGCGAGGCGCCGCTTACTCCTTGGACAGCAGGACCGTTTGAAGAGAGAACAGCTTGGGGTCTTGAAGAGCCTCAGTACTGGGACCTCTCGATGCTCAGAGAACGACGACGTCCCTCGACTGGGACTCCAGATTCTGGCTATCATGAGAGCGCGAACGAGATGACCGCTAGTCTCAACAATGGAAGCAGAGCCCTCGAAACAAGCCCATCTCGGATCGCGGCGCCGAGTCAGAGGTCATCGGTTTCAGACAAAGACGAGCTCCCCGGACTGGCACCTTCATCTCCAGCCAAGCTTGGTGCAGAAGCGCCCAAGAGCCCCCATCGACGTCGGTACTCTGAGAATGCGATAGCGACGATCGAGAGCCGTCTGACAAAGGCATCACGAGTTGAATCTGTGCCGCCGT
Organism: Cladosporium sp. BSL10; assembly: GCA_001553865.1. NCBI lineage: Eukaryota > Fungi > Ascomycota > Dothideomycetes > Cladosporiales > Cladosporiaceae > Cladosporium > Cladosporium sp. BSL10. Next base: position 9,863 of record LJJI01000211.1, read on the forward strand.
CTAACCGAACCTCGTCCGAAACAAGAGCCAGCAAGGAGTGGTTTGAGACTTGTACGTATGGAGAAGGGGGCAGGTGATGTGTTCAGTTCTGGATCTTTTAGTTCAGGTAAGCGCGGGTTACCTAGCCAATGCACATACAGTAATGATATTGCTCCCCTAAGTCTTCCTGTCCAATGTCACAGCTTTCTTCCATCGGACTTGCTCGCTTGTGAGCAGTCGATCTTTTGGTTGGCCAGGAATATGGTGAAGACGATCAAACTTGCCAGTTTGCTACCTGTTCCGCATGGAGGCAAAGCCCGTTTGTAGCAGCGTGATACCAGCGACCCGGCTCCACTTCTCCTTCAGAATAGGGTTGCAACTGGGGCTGCTGCGAACCGCTGCCGTGGCGGCGTCACACAACGTGCGCTGCCGATCGTGGAATGCAGGCCGGATCCGCCACAAAAAAGCCACCCACCCAGAAAAACTCCAGCCCCAGAATCTGTCCCGTCCGCCTGCAGGCAGGCGGTGCCAGTCTTTGCTTGTATCGTAATGTGCACGCGGCAGCTACGGGGCAGGTAGTGTGCCGCGGGAACACACATTGTGACGAAGGTGTTCAGCCGCTATTCTCCGATGCGGATTGTGTTTCTGCTGTGGGACGAGACGTGTTGTCTCGGAAAGTATGTACTGCTGCGTTCTCGCTCCTTGCAGGAAGGGACTGGGGTGAGAGTGTCAGGCCTGGGTCATGTGTCGAAGACCTCTTGTTTCTCGACATCTGACTGGTCCTCGAACTACTCTAGGCAGAGTCGCTTCGACCCGCGGACCTGGTAAGGCGCTTGTTTGTGCGATGCATCGATGGAGTACACCCCGCAGGGACGGCTGCACTCAACTGGCCTCGCCGGATCCCGCGTACCGGTCTTTGGCGCTGCAGCGTTTCGCTTGTTGGGCTATATTGCGGAACGGAGTCTTCGCTGGCAATGCATGGCGTATGCAATTTGCCAGAGGTTGCTGAGCTGTAATGGACGCGCCGAAAGTAAAGTACCAAGTGGCTTGGTAGCTTTTGGCAGAGCTCTAGAACGCATTGGGAGATTTAGTTGATGTGGCTGGCTGAACGAGGCTATACGGCGAGTGTATAGTACACTGCTACCGCCGCCTAACCAGTGGGAGTGTCCCAGCGGCTCAAATTCAATTTGACGTGGACGATGGCGGATACATGTATCTTCCACCGCCTTGCAGCCATGGTGCAAGTCACGGTCAGCAGACGCATCTGGCTCTAGGTCTACGCAACGCCTTCACCAACTCTAAAGTCGATACGTCTCGATTCTCGAGAGCTATTACTACCACGGCAGCCTTACAGCGAAGCCACATTCATCCAATGCAACTACTTATATATCCTACCTTAACCGCCGCATGTTTGTTCCACCCTTGCTCCACCATCCCCATCCACCTCCTCACCATCCAGCGCCCTTCATGCAGGCCGACGTTGACAGCCGTTAAACCCTCCACATCTGCACCACCAAGCGCTCCCTAGTTTGCTCTCCGGCTGGACTGCCGCATACGAAACCCCTGCGAGTTTCGTAAATCCGCCACCTTGGGAGCAAACGCAGCAAGACTCTACCAGACTCGCATGCCGCTTGCCAATGTGACACCTCGTTTGGCGGAGAAAAAAAGGGCGAGATAACGTCACTGCCAAAGCTCGCTTTCGTTCCTTTCATGCTGTTTCCGTCTACTTTTTTTCTTCTCAGACGATTACTGTGCCTGTGTTCCCGAGCCTTTCTTTCAACCTTTTGCTGACTTATCGATTTTGCTCTTGAATTTTTCGATCGATGCACGCGAACAGTACTTTGGTCGTACTTGTTCTGGAGCACCCACTGCAAACGCTTCTTGACTGGTCCAAGACAAATGCTTCGAACCCATAAAAGCTTGAACATTCTTGCCAGCGATGGATCGACCTCGCGCCCACGATGTCTTGTCCCACAAAGATCGTTCCTTGGTCTCACCTCAGAGGCCAATATCGCTTCCCGACTTGCAAGCAGCTTCCGAAGGCTCCGAAGACGGGATATCTCAGACCCAGAGAGGCACTCCATATGCCGATGCAGAGCTGACGATGCTGCTTGCACAGCAGCAAACGATTCAAAGCGTGAATCGAGATCTTGTGATGAGATATCCGGCTGCAGCCGAGCTTTCACCTGCCAGTTCCAGTACGCAGTTTGATGCACATGGCACCATTTCCAGATCCACTTCACTGAACAGTGAGCGACGAGTGTTTATGCCAGTGAAAGCTTCCTTGGAAGGCGGTGTGAGCAGAGCAGCATCATTGAGAGAACAAGCCAGCGCTTCGCGTCGGTCATCTCTGGCAACTCTATACGAACACAATCGATCAGACCGGACTCCAGCCGTAAAGAGCGCACAATCGGCATATGCATCCTTGACTGCGCCACCGACAAAGCAAGCAGTCAAACGCCGCTCTTCATTGCGTGATTATACCAGGCCTTCAGGCGTGAATCTCGGCGAGCCGCCAGTGCTCTCTTATACTCTCGGTGACGCTATATTTGATGCCCAGATCTCACCGGGAAAATTTCGGCCAAGAAGTCATCCATCATCAAGGTTTCCAATGCCTGGTATCGACTCCAACGACGACGTGAACTCTGCCGGCTTAAGATCTCTACATTCCAGCGATCCATGGACTATACCGCCACAGCCCTTTCATACTCTGGGTCATGCCGTATCCGATCCCGAGCTCTCACCGGGCTCATGTCGGCCAAGAAGTCATCCAGCATCAAGGTTCCCAATGCTTCGAACCGACTCCAACGACGACGATATTCCTGCCGCCATATCATCTCTGCGTCCCGGTGATCCATGGATGCTACCGCCCTTGCCTCGAAGCATGCCACAAACACCGAGACTCACACACATGGCTCCAACCCGCGCACCTAGTCTCACGTTCAGAAGATTGTCGAGTCTCGACCAGCTCATCACGTACCGCGAGGACAGAGAGGCATGGAAGCGAGAGTCGCGCGCCTCTGCGCAACAACTTCCACTTCCAACGGCCACAACGTGGGAACCGAAACCCCCGGTGCCGTCGACAGCGGTGAATGAAGTCGCTTCCTCTTGTGGGGAGAGTGAGGAAATCCCAAATGCAGCCGCGACAGAGCTCCATCCTGAATCAGGCGTTCCTGTCCGGGCGAGCAAGTTCCGACACGTTGCAGCAGAAATCGGATTCTGCTTCTCCGTCGCAATGACCCAGTTGCTTGCCGAGTACTTGATCTCCGGATTCGCCGTCGTTCTTCCCAATCTCTTCAGTGAAAAGTCCAGCGAGGGTGCAGGCGCGACGGGCCTTTTCTGGCCGGCCGCTTTGCTGACATTGATCCTGAGCTCCTTCTTGCTGATCTTCGCTCGCATTTCCGACATGTACGGCGGCTACGGACCTTTCATGTTTGGACTCATCTGGATGACGATCTGGACGTTGATTCCCGGCTTTATCAGCTCGAGTCTAGTGCTGAACATCTCCAGAGCCATGCAGGGTCTCTCAATCGCCGCGTACACTCCGTCCACGTTCTCGCTGGTCGGCAGCATATATCCAGAAGGACCACGGAGGAGTCTTGTCTTGGGCTTGTACGGTGCCTGCGCGCCGCTGGGACTCTACATCGGATTCCTGGCTGGAGGCGCCCTGCCAGCCGAGGAGGCCAGGTGGTACTCCTGGATTGCCTCGGCGCTAGCCTTCGTCACGGCGATCGCGTCGTACCTTTCCGTCCCGCACGACAGCATCGACAGGAAGGGTCTGAATCTGAAGATGGATTGGCTGGGAGCATTCCTGATCACCGGCGGTCTGATCCTGGTCACGTATGCCCTTTCCGTCCAGCCATATGCGAACGCCAACCACCCGGAGATCAATGGCTTCGCGTTTCGGATCGTCTGGGTTCCATTGACCTGCGGCACTGTGTGCCTTGCGATTGCCTTCTGGGTGGAAGGCTGGTATGCGAGCTGCCCTATGCTGCCGTTCGAGTTCTTCAAACCACGAGGCGTGAAGGCGCTTTGCGTTGCGTGTCTCTTCTTCTATGGGTCATACGGAGTTTGGTTGTACATCTCCGCCGAGTAGTAAGTGATCAATGAGTCCAGTGAGGTCCAGTTCACTAATGAGTGTGTTAGTTTCATCTCCCCCTCGTCGACAACAGACCCTGAAAGCGTCAAGGGCATCATGTTGTCGCTGTATTACACACCCATGGCCATTGGCGGAATAGTATTCTGCATAGTTGGCAGCTCTCTACTTCACATCGTGCCGATCAAGATCCTGCTCCTCATCTCTGGCCTCGCATGGATTGCTGCACCTCTCATCTTTGCAGTTGGGCCGGTGCCACTGAACTACTGGTCAGAGGTCCTGCCTTCGATGATTTGCGGCACGCTTGGCATAGACTTGACATTCGTCATCGCCGCCATCTTCTTGTCTTCCTCGCAGCCGCTGAAGTTTCAGGGAGTTGCTGGAGCCGTGTCCTCTACCCTCGTCAACCTGGCGATGTCTTTCTCGCTGCCGATTTCGCTCATTGTCAAAGAGGCGGCTGCGGATCGTGTGGCAGGCGGCAGCAAAGACCCGACGCTATGGGGTTTCCGGGCTGCTTTCTTCTACGGTGCTGCATCGGCGGCTTGTGGCATGCTTGTTGTCATCTTCTTTGTGAGGATTTCACGGTCGGTCTTCAGCGGAGAGAAGAAGCACGAGGACGAGGAAGCCAGCCCAAGAATCTCACCTTCGCCATCCTCTGCATCTGTGTCCGCAGACGGTGAGCTACGCTCGCAAAGCGTGTAGAAAAAAACATATACCTCGGACCGCAGGGCTCAGAGGTATTGGCTGAGAGTGAGGTTGAGCTTAAACGGCATTTTCGACCTCAGGGCCTAGAGTGAGGTTGGACTTGGTTGGGGGTAGAGGCACGCGAGGTCCCACTCGCTGCTCCCTTTCGGGCAGGTGATGTGCCCATGCATGTGGTGACAAGCATCGTGCACGGTATATTTCTTTTGGTCCTTCTAAAAGTTTGTTTGCGCAGTGCGGTCGGCAATGCTGGTAGTTATTGCAGACAGAGGGCAGCTTCACAGCGCGGCGTTTCGGCTTTTTTGTGATGATGATATAGGTGACCTGCATTATGATATAGATACATGAATACAATGTATGCATGAACTATACGTAGTCAGACTCGCCATTGGAAGAACACATGGCCTCACCCCAGTAGGAGGTAATGCTGCTGCCTATATCCGCAAGCGAGGTGATCTGACCTTTTTCTCCACGGGTCATCCCACGCGCGTCTGCTGCCAAGTGCCACCTTGTCGCTGCGCACCGGCCCTCGCTCCGTGCTGTTTTCAATGATGATGTTCCAAGCCAATCGCAGGCAATGATGAAAGACTAGAAGCCGGCAGAAGTGAGGTGAAGAAGACACGCACAACGCACATGAACGCTAGGAGGCAGTAGTTGCCTTCACGCCCAAGCTCCTCCTCATGCTGGCCGCCCGCCCCACCATTTGCCCTGGAGTGAGCGAATGACCCTCTCTCTGCATTCCCACCGCGAGCCAGAAGATGCACATCTGTCTTCTGCCCGCCACACGTCAATAAAGACTTTCCATCTGCCGAGAAACCTTGCGGAGCTCTCCCACTCTTCCCCTACCTCTCTTCCTACCAACAATAAACCACACTCAACGTACCTGCAATTGATCCCCTTCTCCTTCTTGGTATACGACTCTTGCAACCCGACGGCCTCAACAATTATGCCGTCTGGAGAAAGCGGCCTCGGCGTCAACGTCGATGGCCTGCGCGAGAGGCTGCCCCACCACCCCGAAGCTCCCGTCAAGGCCGCGAACGTGAACGCCGCTCAAGATGCTGTGAAAGTGCTCAATGAAGAACAGGCCAGCGAAGAGAAAGATGAGAAAGACAAGAAGACATTTGGCAGGACACCGGATGGTACAGGTGCGTACAACGTACCCTCTTCCCCCAATGGCTGTCGAGCCGAGCATGTGTGGGATAGCAAGGATACATACAGCAGCAAGCCAAACAAGCCCACGCGATTGAGCTCACTCGCCTGCTTTTTCCCACCTACCCTCTTCCAGCTGACAATACTGATGCCGTGACGATACAGTCTTCACTGTGCCTCACACGGAAGACATGGTGTCCCAGCTCTTCGACCCAACGCAACCAAAAAACGGCTCCGACATCGCCATTGTCACCGTGCTAGCCTACCTGTGCGGCCTCCTGTACTTCCTGCCCGAGCGACTCCGCGTGCCCGTCTTTGCCGTGATATTCCTCTTCTGGCGCACATGCTACAACGGCGGCATCGGCTGGCTCCTCCACCAGCAATCTACCCATAAGCGCCTAACGAACTGGGCGAAACGCTCCGGTATCTTCGAACACCCTGACTCCGGCAAAAACTCCCGTCCTTTCCTGTACAAGTTCCTCAAGCAGGAGTTTGAGTCCAAAATTCCAAAGGACTACAAGTTCGAGGACGCTCCTCTGGAGTACAACACCTGGCTCCTCTTCCGTCGCGTTGTAGACCTGATTCTGATGAGCGACTTTGTGTCGTACTGCCTGTTCGCGATTGCCAGTGGCGGTCGCCCGGTGGGTGAGAACTTTCTGATGACCATCGCGCGCTGGGTGTGCGGAATTGCTCTCGTCCTGTTCAACTTATGGGTCAAGCTCGACGCACATCGCGTGGTGAAAGATTTCGCATGGTATTGGGGTGACCACTTTTATTTGATCGACCAGGAGCTTACCTTTGACGGAGTGTACGAGCTCGCTCCGCACCCGATGTACTCTGTCGGCTACGCCGGATACTATGGAATCTCCTTAATGGCAGCGAGCTACAAAGTCCTGTTCATCTCGATCATCGCTCACGCTGCGCAATTGACTTTCCTTACCTTCATCGAGAACCCCCATATTGAGAAAACGTACAACTCGCCACCGCCACTGCCCAAACGCGCCGAACTCGACCAGCTCTCTGGATTGCAAGACCGCCCGCAATACCAGTCTCGCCTATTGAGCGTAGGTAATGTTAACGAGCCCTCTCCGCAGCCTTCTAGCACCAGCCCTTTGCAAGGGCACAATCTGCTTGGCCTCCAAAATGTCGACCTTTTCCGCGTCACAGACACGTCTGTGATACTACTACAGCTTTACATGTACAGCGTCGCTTTCCTCACCCCTGCGAACCTCACTTGGCAAGCCTTCTTCCTGCTCGGTGCTATCGCCTGGCGTCTCTGGTACTCCATCGGCCTCGGCATCATCCTCGACCGTCAATCGAACAAGAAGCGCTGGACTCGTCACTTTGTCAAGTATGGCGAAGGCATCGATGAAGCTTGGCGTCAATGGAAAGGCATCTACCACCTCAGCATGGTCATGTGCTACACGAGCTTCATCTGCGCAACCTGGAAGTTCTACTCTCTGCCCGCCGACTGGACATACGGCATGACCATCCTGCGTCACGTCATCGGAATTGCCCTCATCGCACTTCAGATCTGGACTGCTACGAGCATCTACGAGTCGCTCGGTGAATTCGGCTGGTTCTTTGGCGACTTCTTCCACGATGGGCCTCAGAAGCTTACTTACGACGGCATCTATCGCTTCTTGAACAACCCTGAGCGCACCATCGGTCTCGCTGGCGTCTGGGGCGCGGCTATCTTGACCTGGAGCAAGTCGATCTTTTTCCTGGCGCTCTTGAGCCACACTCTCACGCTCTGCTTCATCCAGTTCATCGAGCGTCCGCACATGGAGAAGCTCTATCGCCAGAGTCTTCGTGAGACATCCGGTGTGTCGAAGAACATTCAGCGCTCTCTCCCGCCACCTCTCCAGAAATGGTCGGGCAGCGTCGATAAGGTGCTTGACGAGACCCTGGACTTCGTTGAGGAGTTCATCGATGCTGCTCGACCTAAGCTGGCTGCTGGTTTCAGCAGCTTTGTTAGAGATTCCAAGACCTTGATCAGCAATTACCCTGCTCGCATTAGTATCACAAGACTCGCACCGGATCTTGCTGGCCTTGATCTGACGGACTACTCGCTCGAGATCGACACATCGGCTGCAGCTGTGCACCCCATGAGCCCCAGGCTAAGTGGCCGCGAAGGTGAGGCTGGTCAGAAGCCGCAAAGCCGCACCGATAGCTTCAAGCGTCTGGTCGTTGAGTACGGAGCACCGATCAAAGTCAAATGGACAGCACCGCTCAACCACAGCAAAAAAGACTGGGTCGGCCTCTACATGATCGCCGACAACGCTTCACGCGAAGTCACAAAGGTGTCAGCTCAGGGCAGATGGGTCGCCACCAACCCGGGCGAAATCGACTTCGCCCACGCAGACGAAGGCATCCTCGTATCGGACACGCAAGTCTCCGCTTCCGAGCGCAAAGACGGCGAGCTGCGCGACTTCATGGCCGGCGAGATGGAGTTCTCAGGCGACAAGCTGTGGTGGACGCAAGGCGTCTTCGAGTTCCGCTACCACCACGCCGAAAAGCACCACGTCATGGCCATCTCGCACCCCTTCGAAGTCCGCATCGACCGCTTCGACGAGGACGACGTCGAGGTCGACGCGCACGGCATCGTGCGCAGCGCCGTCGAGCAAGCCGTCCTGCCCGTCGTCCAGAACTGCTTCGACCGCGACCCCGACACCGCGCCGCGCTCGGCGCAAGAGCAGTTCGGCCCCGCCCTTGAACGCGAGGGCAAGTACGCCCGTCGCGTCGTCTACGCCATCCAGCAGATGTTCGGCATCGAGTTTGCGCCCGAGGTCGTGCAGGCGGATGGCAATGTGCGGAATCTGGCGTGGCGGATCTGCAATGCGAAGAAGGTGCTTGCGCCGTACAGCATGTCGCATTCGAGAGGGAGGGCGACGCCGACGGGGTAAGTGGCGTACGATCGGGGAGTGAGGCGTTGGTTGTTGATTTTCCCTTTCGGCGGCGCCGTCACGAATGTCGTGCGTAGTGCAGAGGTTGGAGTGGGGTTGGCAGTGGGAGTGGGGAGTGCTGGTGTGCAAATAAATTGGACGTGTGGGGTGTACATGATGAGATGACGATAGAAGTACATATGCATTATCGGAAAACAGTAAAAGGATGGTTGGGTAGCGAACTAGTGGTAGTCCCTTGCAGCAGCAAATGTATACTGTACAGGCAGGGTGATGAAACGCACGCTTCGATATGTGATCTGGTGGCATGGCGCTTGCGTGCTGCATCTCATGGCCTGCGGGTCCCGTTCGCGTTTGATGCACGCACTTTCAACGACACGTATACCCCCACCTACTGTACACGGTAGTTGCTCTTCAAAGCATTGAATGGACTGCGTTGGTGTTGTAATGCCTGGGCGATGCACGTAGTGATCATGAGGAGTAGCGTAGAATTTTGAATGCACTTGATATCTCGGGCATGATGCTATATTATTCGCATTGAAGTGTGTTCAGCATTCGAACTTCTTTTTCCAATGCCACTTCGAACGGTATGAGTTTCCTGTAGCAAAACGGTGCTCGTATGTCCTACATCCAAATCTGAACGGCAGTTGTCTTTGTGCCGAAGTCGAAGCGCACGGCCGAGCATTACAAGAGACTCAGACCCTTGCAAGTCTTGCACGCGTTGTTGTCCAAGCTACTCTCGAGAGGATTGCTTCGTTGCCAGATGTCATATGTTACATATACAGCACTGGGTGATGCGTTACATGTATAGTACTGGCATACTCTCAAAGCCAAACGCTGATGGCGATAGCCGACACGCCTGGCACACCAAGCGCACGCATCATCGAAAACCCCATGCCCGCCATTCAAATACCGCACAAGAGGCTAAGTACCTAATATCAAACGCAAACAATGCGTTCCGTCTGTGCTTGCCATGGAGATCGCGGATCGTGGCCGCTATAGGTTGCCGCACGCAACTAACTCTCGCGCCACGGCAGATCTGCAGGGACACCCGCCCTTTTCTGCCAGTGTGTTGGGAGGCATACGCATCACGAGCGCCCGGTCACCGAGCATTTTGCTAGTCCCGTGCCTTGGTCGCTATCTTCAAGATTTGCAAATCGTTGCCAGCTCGATGAGCCGCCGTCCAACGTTCGCTTCAATAGTCAGGTAGCGTGCAAGAGTCATGATAGCACTACTGCAGGTCCGAGAACCCAGGAACTCGGGCAGCAGGGCAAGCGAGCATCCCTGTCAATATATGTCAAACACTTGCGTGCCATATGCATCTCGCGCTGAAAACAGGCAATCCAAGTGACAGGAAGCCTGCCGATGGGCCAATGGGTTCACGCCATTCGGCACTCCCGCGCACGGCTGTGGCGTGTATTGGCGTTTCGAATCGCAGCCCATGTCAAATCTCGCCCACGCCAGCGCTAGAGATCAGGCCAGCGCGCTATAGCAGCCGTCCTGAACGTCTTAGCTGGACCTGACCAGACCTGGCCTATCCACCTCCTCCTTTTCCAAGACCTGGAGACCGCGCGCGTTGGGACCCGACGTCTTGCGCTGCCCGATTTCCTGACGATGTTGTACGCGGTTTTTGTAAAACCCGTTTCTTCACTATCTTGAACCTCTCCCTCTACCATTTCTGCCCGGATTTTCTTTGCTTCGTGGAACGCACACGCCTTCTGACGCATCACTGTTCGAGCTTTCTGCTCTTCATATGCTCCCAGTCTTTCGTTGACCAGTTTCATTCTTTTGTGATATATTTACTTGTTCTCCCGCGGGAGACATGCCAGTCTTTACCACTATGAGCCTCCGCCGGGCGATCCAGGCGTTCGTTCTTTTCCTTGTCGCGTCGACAGCAGCGCAGAGCTGCTATTTCCCGGACGGTACACTTTCACCGGATACACCTTGCACCACCACCAGCGGACACACATCATGTTGCGCATCGGACGCTCTATGCATGGACGACGGGCTATGTTTCCGCCGGGGAATTTTGAGCAGAGGGAGTTGTACGGATAAGAATTGGGAGAGTGATGCGTGCGCTGGATTTTGCAGAACAGGTAGGTGGACGAAGCTTCGGACAAGGATCGGGAATTGTGAGCATTTGGGACTGACTGGTGTTGTTTGATATACAGAAAGTCCAGGCGCGGGTATAGCGATTACGGCTTGTAGCGATGAGATTGAAGATAGCAAGTTTACTTGCGGACTGAACACGAAGGGTTGCGAGTCGGAGGATAGCACGTGGACACTGCATGGCAATGTCTCACTGGTACTGAGACCTTCACAAGTTTCCGAACTTGTAGCAGCGGCAAGCTCATCATCACCATCGAGTGCTACAACTTCAGAAGCAGCACCAAGCAAAATATCCTCGCACGTCGAATTTACGCCGACTCCGGTTGCAAACGCCACCAAAATCTACACTTCCAGCGACATGGCCGGCCTCGGATGTGGACTCGGACTCCCCCTAGGTTTCTTCCTCGTCGTAGCCCTATGCGCTTTATACAAAGAGCGACAGAATCACACAGGTCCCAAGCTGATGTACAAGCTTCCGGACAACCACAACGAATTTGGTGTGCATCAACATCAACAACAGCTGCAGCTGCAGCAACAACACCACCAACACCAATATCTACAACCACACATAACACGCTCACATTCAAATTACTCACACTCGAACCTCTCCGTCGACTCGCGCATGACGTCGCAGACCATGGACGTCGCCAAGCCCGCAATCTCGCACTCATTCCTGGATCCCTACGGCAGCATGAAGAGGGACGACAAGGTCTCGTCGGACTTCCAGGTGCACGAGATGGACGGTGTATCGCCGCATGACCCTGCTGTGCGGCACGAGCTGTCTGACAAGCGCTTCTCGACTCCTACGGGAAACTGAGGGCTGATGAAGGACCGCAGGAAATAAGTTTCCTGGGTTTTGGTACGACATGACAACGGCTGGCTGTTGAACATGCATGCAGGACGGGCACGTGCTTTGGCAAAAGGCATTATTACGATATGATATAATTTCAAGATATGATACCATTTCTTCTCTTCTATGCTATTTTTGACTGCCTGAGATGCTACGGCATGGCGCTTGGGTACATGCATTATTCATGAGTGTACAGCTGGGCGTGTCACGTTGCATTTGCCGGACTCGTATGTGGGAATTGTTTGCTGCTGTCATTAGGCTGTATGCTAACATTTGCCAATCAGACTTTCATTGCGTCGAGAACTCATCAAAGTTGACTATATGTCGACGCAATTGCACACCATCGAACTTTGGCCTCGCTCTTGCTCTCCCGTCAAAACGCGCACCCAAGCGCCGTCTCTCCTGCCCTGCTGGGTCCGAACAGCGTAGCACCTTTCGCCTCAACGCGAACGGGACCATGCATCTGGTAGCACGGGTGCTCTGGACCACTTATCACCACGCGTAGCTGAACTCCGACATATGTACATCGTCGACTCTTTGCAAAGCATTACACGCCATGCAATTTTGCACAGTATGCTTGCCTTCACATTCAGCGCAGCAACCTGGCTTCTCAGCATCGCACTCGCACTTCCTCTGAACACACCCTTACTCACAGAATATGACTACATCGTCGTCGGCGGAGGACCCTCAGGCCTCGTGGTGGCGAACAGACTTTCGGAGAATCCCAACGTCAACGTCTTACTACTCGAAGCTGGTCCTGCAGATGTCGGGGAAGACATAGTTTACATACCAGGGTTCATTGGGCATGATATCGGCGGGAGGTACGACTGGAACCTGTCCACCGTCCCGCAGGCGTATCTCGACGGCAACGCCAGATCCATCCCTCAAGGTCGAGCTCTGGGCGGAGGCACTCTTCTCAATGGCATGCTCTGGAACAGAGGCGGCAGAGCGGATTACGACGACTGGGTCCAGCTTGGGAATCCTGGATGGAGCTGGGAAGATATGCTGCCGTACTTCAAGAAGAGCGAAACCTATTCTCCGATCCAGTCGAGTGCTATCGCAGAGCAGTATTCCACTCGAGAGGATGCGAGCGTGCATGGCTATTCCGGCCCGGTCAATGTCAGTTTTCCGAATTACACCTGGAATGCTTCGATCAATCTTTTCAGCGCCCTCAATGAGCTCGGTGTTCCTACTGCTTTCGATCCTAATGCCGGAGACGTGGCAGGCGCGAGCTATTTGCCGTTGGATCTTGAGCCTGTTATGCAGACGAGGAATACTGCTCGCCGAGCCTATTTCGACAGTGTTGTGAGCAGACCCAACTTGTGGGTGTCAACAGAAAAGACCGTGACGCAAGTCTTGTTCAATGGGGCAGATGGCAACCCAGATGCGTCGACTCCAGTGGTGCAAGAGCTGGCACTTGGTCAAGGAACTTCTCCCGGAATCATTGGTGGTATCTTTGGCAACGGCTCGGTTCTGAATATCACCTCGTTGCCACCCATACCGCCTCTTCGTGGTGGCTATGTGAAGCGAAATCGGTTTAGGACCGCTTGGGGGAAGCTCAAACGATCATTGAGGCTCTTTCGACGCCAGAACCGTCCACCAGCAGGATCGCCCTTGACCGCTACTGGCGTCGAGTTTGCTTCTGATGCGCAAAGTCGACGACAGACTGTTCGAGCTACCCGCGAAGTCATCCTAGCCGCAGGAGCAATCCATACACCTCAGCTCCTAATGCTCTCTGGCATCGGACCAGCCGAAGAACTCGACGACTTCGGCATCCAAACCCTCGTCAACCTGCCCGGCGTAGGAAGCAACCTGCAAGACCATATGCAGGTATGGTGCTGGGCTCCCTACCACGACCCATACACCTCCAACCCAACCGCCCTCAACAACGGCCAAATCTTCGTCAACACCGCCTGGAACGACTACTGGACCAGTAGAACCGGTCCCTTCACCTCAGGCGCCATCGCCGGCGTAGCATTCCCCTCCCTCCCAGCCATCACCCACGACGCCGCCGCCCTCGCCAACCTTGCCGCCGCCCAACTCCCCTCCATGTTCCTGCACGACTCTCCCGACCGCACCCTCATCGCAGGCTACAGCGCGCAACTCTCGCTCCTCTCCGCTGCCCTGCGCGACAGCTCCCGCGCAGCGTTCGAGCTCATCAACGCCAACGACGGCGACCTCACCGTCGCCACAATGCGGCCTCTCAGCCGCGGCACGCTGCGCCTCGCGTCCTCCCAGCCCTTTACACAGCCCCTGATCGACCCCCGCTACGGCAGCAACCCCGTCGACATCCAAGTCCTGCAGCGCGCCATCGCGTTCAACAAGCGCATCATCGCCACAGAGAGCATGGCGCAGCTGGCGCCGCAGCAGATGTTCCCGCCTGCGGACGCGAGCAATGACGAAGTGGTACAGTGGATCCGCTCGAAGGGCCAGACGGAGTACCACCCCAGCGGCACGGCGGCGATGATGCCTTTGCGGCTCGGAGGCGTGGTCGATCCGGAGCTGCTGGTCTATGGCACGAGGAATTTGAGGGTGGTGGATGCGAGTGTGATGCCGCTTGTGCCGGCGGCGCATTTGCAGGCTGTTGTTTATGGAGTTGCGGAGAAGGTATGGCTTGCTGTTCCATATATGTGTTGTTGACGTGCTGGATCGAGAGGCTGACGGCTTGCAGGCGGCGGATATCATCAAGGCTGCGAATGGCGATTTGGACACGAACGCAGAAGATTCAGACTCGACCGGCAGTGCATCGCCGTCGCCACCCGGACAGAGGCCGAACCCTATCATGACGCCACCGCCTACGCCAGTCAACGTTAATGTTGTGACGATGACCACTTTTGTGACTGTGTACGTTTAGCATGTTTCTGAAAAGATATGATTTCGTGAAGGGATCGCTCGAGCCCCGGATCAGCTGCCATTGCGGCCGTTCGGATGGGCGCTAAATGGATCATGTTTAATGTGTAAGAATTTACGAAATGTATGCGAAAGTCACGTTCCGAGGAAGTTGACACCACCATGTCACACGATATTGTAAGAAGAGTAAAAGGGGTTTCTTCAGGATACTACAAGTAAGATCAATCGAGGGTTGCAGTCCTGTGCTACCTCTCCTCGTGGGAAGAAATGAAAAGAAAAAGGAGATGAACCGCCCTCGGATCTCCTTTGGGAACTTAGCCAGGTGTCGGTGATCGGAGGTCCAGGGCGAACGTATGTTTGAGCAAAGGCTCTTGATCTTACTCGCCGGAGCCGACAGGGTAAAACCACGCGGCAATAGCTGTTGGAAAAAGGTCAGTATCGTTTCGAGAACACCGGGAACGAAGCAGTGGAAGACTTACCAATGATGAGGTAGCACATCATCAACATCACTCCCTCGAGCCAATGGGATTTGCCATCCTGAGAAAAGTCAGTAAAGTCGCATTGATGCGGTTGTTGTACGCGCTTACCTGTATGAGGTAGTTGACAAGGATGATGGAAATGAAAAGCACCGCGATCTGGAAACCATCAAAGTTGAGCGTCATGTCAGCTGGTTGGCCGAGACCGATCCAGCCAATGACAACCATGAGAGGCAAGACGAGAAGCGCGATTTGCAGACTGGACCCGACGGCAACACCAATGGCGAGATCCATCTTGTCCTTGATGGCGACGGTGACGGCGGTGGCGTGCTCTGCGGCGTTGCCGACGATGGGGAGCAGGATAAGTCCGACGAACTCCTCTGAGACTTTGCCGCCAGCGGTGATAGCGTCGATCGAGCTAACCATATATTCTGCGCAGAATGCGACCAGAACTGTTGAGGCGGCGAGTGTGATTAGCGCACCGATTCTGGTCAATTGAGGGACTTCCTCTTCCTCCTCTTCTTCCTGCACCAGGTGTTGTTGGTTGATACCGCCGCCGGATGCAGCAGCAGTGCCAGCGCCCATGGTGGCAATACCACGCAGGACATCCCCAGACTCCTTCCTTCCAGACGGGTTCTTGGGCACTTTCTGACTCGGCTCGTTATACATGGTGGCGTGTGTGCTCAGCTGGAAGAGAAGGTAACATCCGTAGGTAACAAGAAGCAGAATGGACGTGCCTCGTGATAGAGGCGCTACGCCAGTGGTAGTCTCTGCAAAGATGCGGAATGCAGTGGGTATGATCAGACTGCCGATGGCAAGAGCTAGTAGCGAGGAAGCGGTCTGTGCCACGGTGATGTTGAAGAATTGTTCCTGTCTCCTGAGACCGCCGAAGAAGAAGCACATGCCGAGGACGAGCAGAAGGTTTGACAACATTGATCCAACCTGAAAATAATTAGCAAAGGATGAAAACAGCAGCATTGCAGAGATTCACTCACCAGACTGGTTTGGACGATCACGATCTTCTTCTGAGCCAGGGCAATAATCGAGACAATGAGTTCCACGGCGTTTCCGAAGCTGGCGTTGAGCAAACCACCAAGGGTTTCTCCGACATAGAGGGCCAATTCCTCAGTAGCAAAAGACAACATTGCGGCGAGTGGAATGATGGCCAAGAAGTTGATGACGAACACCACGATTCTGCTCACGCTCTCGACCTCGTGCAAAGCGATACCAACGGGGACAAAGACCAGCATGAGGTTGATCCAGGATCCAAACACCGCCTTGATCTGCGAGCCAATTGTGAGTTTAGGGTGCTTCTTTTTGCGCGACTCGGAAGTGTCAGCGCGCTGGAGTTCTTGCTCGTCTTCGTCGTCCTTCTTTCCCATGAAGGGTATGAACTTCCGCATCTTTCGTTTCCTAGGTCCAGCGTCTGTGCCCACTGATCGGTCGACAATGCTTTTTGGTTGTGGCTCCGATGGTCGTGCTGATCCGCTAGAGTTGCTTCCAAGTCCATGCTCGTCTTTCTCGCTGGGACTCTTCATGGGCTCGCTGACTTCTTGCGCGCGTGGAGGCATGTTACCTGGTGGGCCTGCAGGAAAGGTGCCAGCCTTCTTGGTGCCTCCATAATCTTCCATCTCGGGATTGTGATCAGCTGATCGCTTTTGGTCGAGAGGCGAGGACATTGTGTGTGTCAATGCTCCACCATCCTCTTCATCTGAACGTCGTCTGGGATTTGCATTGAAGCGCCCAAAGAAATTGTAAGTTTTGTTGTCGCCATCCTGCTGGTTGTACCAAGCTTGCCGTCTTGCGGCACTCTTGATGGAGTCTGCTGTAGGTGTTAGTATTTACTTCTTGTCCGACGTGGAGCAATCATGAGCAAATGATGACGCCAGCGCAACATCAAAACAAGCTTGTAAATATTTCAATTGAGGGACTCACGCATGCTTTGGAATATCTGTGGGACGTATGAGTGTGATGCGGGTTCTGGGTGCGTAGAGGGCTTCAAGGGAGCAAATGTGTCGTGATGTTGTGAGTTGCTGTAAACACAGAGCAGCTTAAGGGGTGCGGTCTTCCAGAGAGGCGCTTCCACGATCGTGTGGCGATAATTATGGACTGAGCCGCGCAGATGAGGCGCAGCGTGTGGGTTTACTCAAGCAAGCGATGATGTATGTAGAAGTGGGAGGCGGGAGGAGTTTGCCAAAGACGGCCCAGTCGCGTGCGCTCGAGGTTCTTCCTCCTTTCGCGCCGTCAACAAAGTAAAGACACGAAGATGGGGATTAGCGTGGCGCAGCGTAGGTAAGTGGCGTTTTGGAAGTCAAAGCGCGAGCGAACGTTTGAGTGGTGCTTGATTATTTCGCTTAGGGGTAAAGAGGAGGGCAAGCATGTTCGGACTCGCCCCGATGAATAACACGCGCAGGCGAAGTATGTAGGTTGGCTATGTAGATAGATAGCTGGATGATGATGGCCAGATTGCTTGGCTGGCAAGGCGTGCCCATCAGCATGTCCATCCACCAAACCTTTGCACGTCACCGTCGGGCGTTGGCAAAGGGAGACCACCTGCATGCCGACCTACATGTGTTGTCATTGCGCATCGCCGCCGGCAAACTCGCTCACGTGTGCCGTGCCGCAGGTAGAGATTATTCCCATCGCACCGTCTTCGATCCTCCGGCCGACAAAGCCCTTCTCATGTTTCATCACTGGCACTATGATTCTGTCGAGTATTTATCACACGGAGCTGGGATAACAACACTGCACACCTGCAGCAAAGAACGAAGGAATCACTAGCGGCGCGGAGAAGAAGAGATCTCGATAGAAGCTCCGTCAAGCCCACTTTCTGCAACCCCTTGGCGGTCTTGAGACTCTTGACCAAAAAGCTTGGTGGAGTGCCCCTAAATCCGGATTTCAGGCCAGCCAACTTACCACATGTGCGTATGTTTCAGAGCTCAGCAGGTTTTGTGCAAGACTGGTCTGGCCATATACTTTACACTATGCTACTGTGGCTTTTGTCACGTGCTTGTCTGTTATTATACAATGTCAAAGCAAAAGCTGGCCTAATCGACGGGTTACGCCACCTAGGAAATCTTGTGACATGTACTACTGATACAGATCCGATCAATCACGAGGTTGCGGTGTGCTGAACACGAATAAAGAAAAAACAACGGCAACAAAATTCATACAATCACTAGTTAACAGCAAACTCCCATCCCTCAAACATATTGCCACAACTCCGGATCCAGATCAAACCCCAACGACCAATCTGCACTCGCCACATCTTCCACTCCCGCTGCATCCCTATCAGTATTTGCCACCGCTCCATCTTCTAGCCCATCGCTCATAGCCCCGTTCGCATTATTTCGTTCAATCAAAGCCGCCAGCTCGCCTTGCGGTCTGGCGTTTGTATTAAGAGCGGCCCTTTCGGATTGGCCAGAGATGCAATACGAGCAATCCATTGGTAGCACGACACGATGGTCACCGTGGACCACCGTAAAGCAGACTCCCACGGCTTCTGCTTGCGGGCATTTGACGATTGGGAGGAACTCGCCGTGGCCGCAGGAGCACCAGACGATTTCTTGAGTGCACATATTTTCTTTTATTCTTTGCCGGCCGATGCTGAAATAATGTTTTCTGTCTGTCTGTCTGTCCGTCTGTGGGTTAAAGATTAGTTGGCGTGCGGCCGAGCACGGCAACGAGTGGAGAGTGATAGTTTTGGTAGTGCAAGAGTTCTGATTGAGTGATATTTGTGTTCGAACTAGCAAACTTTTCGATGCTATAATAAATGCCAACCAATGTCCTTGCGAGATCTTGCCGCGGCTCGATTTTCTCATGACAATAAGTGAGTCGATGTGGCAATCTACATGTTGATGTCTGTCACACCTGTGCATAGCGAGCTTGGTCCAGGTCTGTGTCGACCACATGATCGCCACAGGCCTTGAGAAATACAGATTAACCGCGGACTTTCCAGCGCAGTAGGCTTGAGTGAGGTGATGAATTCCAGTCTCGCAGAGCGTTTTCAGGTCGACGTCTGACACGCTAGTCTAGCGGTCAAGCATAGCGAGCATCATAATTGTTTCCATTTCTCGGATGCGTTGCAGACACGCCGGGCAAAGTCCTTCCTCGATGGCTGCAGTGAAAGTTGGCTGCTCGCAAGGAGGTTCGCACCGCTCGCGAGGAACGAGGGCATAATGACAGCATGTCGCGAAGAAAATCCGGAAGTATGAGCACATTTCCTTGTTGGTTAGAGTTCGTTCACGATTTTCTGGCTTGTAGGTCCTCAAGACTTTTCCTGACTCCAGAGAGATATGGCATACTTCTACCACGCCATGAGAGATCTGTTTCTGGTAGAGGGTTCCAGCAGATGAATCATCTTAGATTTGCGACTAGGTTTGCTGGTCGGGTCGATTTAGCAAACTCGATGTTCAGATTTCCAGTAACCGGAACTGCCACATCAGCCTGCTCCAACTGTGTATCGATCGATGACAGTGAAGATCCTAGAATTGGGCACATTACAGTCCTCTCCTGGCGCGCGACAGCCGAGCTCCTGCTCCAGCTCATAGCCAGCCGTCGGACTGAAAGTGCGGATCGTGTTTGCGGCGATTTGACAAGATGACTGTCCGCTGTAATCGTTGTATTGCGCTTCCGCGTGCGGCGCAATTGGGCCTGCTACAGGGGCTTGGTGGCCACCCATACTCGTAGGGTGTACACCAGCTTGCACGCCGTAGTTCTGGGGGATGAAGTGCATGGGTGCTTGGGTCGATGGACAACAAAGGGCGCCCGAGGTCTGAGTGTACTCCACATTGCCCGCAGGGCTTGGAAGTTGGCTTAGATACTGCGGCGTAGACACAGCCGAATGAGATCCAGCAAAGGAGCCCTGCCGCGTGGCAGGCTGAGAGCTCAGTTGTGACGGAACGAAAGGTGCTGCTGACGGCTGCAGCTGCTGCTGATGATTATGGTCGGCTGCCGGCTGGCACCCATCGCCCGATCCACATGGTGTGCGCGTACTCGCCATGGCTTCCAGCGTGTCTGCAGCAATAGACCCTTGGTTGCCACTCGCACCGTCAATTTCAGCATCAGAAACTCCATAGGCCTTTAACAGGCTGCGTAGGCGCCTGTTCTCTTCAACAACGCCTTTTGCAGCCGCCTGGATCTCTGTAGAAGCCGAGACTCCCACTTGCTCGCAGTTGCGATATTTCGTCTCCAGCTCCTTGAGATAGTCCTTGCGCCTGGCGCGCGAACGCCTCTGGTTGTCCCGGATGCGTGCCAGATTGGCACTTTTCTGGGTGGCGAATGTTAGCGGCTACAGTCATCGCCGGAATGCACTGCTGCGCTTACCTGGCTGTCAACCTCTGCATCCATTGTTTCCACCATAGTCCTGTCGTCCTAAGAGGTGTATGGTCTCGCTAGAAGTGCTTGCTGGCTCACGTGAGGACATGTACCACTCAAGAACGACGTCACAGTCAGCAGTTGACGGCCTTAGAACTCACAATTCGCCACGGCGAAATGCGCGAACATTTACGGGCGATCATAGTTCGGCGTGGGCAGATGGCTAAAATGGTGGTAGGCTTGCTAAATGGTAGAGCAACCCCCCAAGACGTCAATGCATTGTGGCTTAGCAGCGCAAACTTCTAGTGGTCCATTCTAGACTGAGGAGTTTGCCGGTGCAGGTGACGTCCCTTGGTCTCGCCCGGCGGCAACGTTATCGATAACGGATGTCATGGACGGCAAGAATCACGCTCAGTGAACCACACAAAGAGCCAGACAACTTGGATAGATCACAGCCAGCGTTGTTGCGTGCTTTTTGATATATACTGACCAATACTAAAGACGAAAGCTGGGTCTTGATGGCGATGTACTTCGGGTTGCTTCCTACGAGTTCGTGGCGAATTGGTAGCATTGCTCTCCCTGTAATCAATTTGATCCCGAAAATTCATATCCCTGCTCAAAAGAACATAAGCAGGCAACTGATCACCCAAAGCGGCCTCTAAAGGTGCCAATATGCACCATAGCGCCCCTAAGTGACATTAATTGCAACATTCATCCCGTGAAGGCGACCAGCAGACCGCAATATGATGACTAATTCACCCCAACTCCAACCCTAGTAGTGATTGATGCTGTCTTCGAGGAATAAATGCGTGCTAATCAGTTCAATTCAGGACTACCTATCGTATGTCAGACCCGATCTGAATTCCAGATCAGGATACATATGGAGGGAGATGTCCTGATCAAATACCGGTATTACGCTGCTCAAAGTAGAACTACATATTTTCATACAACGGGTATCACAAGTAATTACACCTCCAAGCTCAAACCCTCCTCTTAGATCTAGCCAGAACGCCATACTGTCTTCTCCCAAAGTAAAGCCAGGTATCAACGGTACCATTCCTCCTCGTCGTAATTCATCATGTTTGTGTACGGATTCGTTCCATTCATCCAGGTCATCATGGCGTAGGCGTTCGCATTGGCAGCATTGCTGGTAGCGCCGCCATTAGACATGCTGTACGGAGGCACGACGGGGGCGGCGGTGGCGGCGGGAGGCACAGGTGCTTGGACCTGCTGTTGCGGTATTGGATAAGAGGTGTTTCCGTCTCCATTAGTGCCACTAAGCCAAGTGGCAGAGGGATCAGGAGGGTCCGTCGTGTTCCAATTTTCAAACCCGGTCGCGAGCTGAGCTTGATCTCGATATGCCCAGTCTGAGCTTTCGCGTATCAGTTGTTCGACGCCACCGAACATATTACCTGGACTGTTCCCGATGGGCCGAGACTGCAGTGAGTGAGATGATCTGTGTTGTCTGTTGGGCGTTTGCTGCTGGTTCAGGATTGCCTGCGCGTACGGTTGTCCTCGTGCGTGTTCCACGTCCGTATACGATATATTTTTGGCGGTTTCGCTAGTCTGTGGCCTGGCTATGGTATCGACAGCTGCCGTAGGCTCAGTAGGATAATACGCACTCTGCGCAGGCAGAGATACCGGTTGTCTCTGCCACCCTTGTGGTGCAACCGGCAGGGTGGAGTTGACCACAACGCCCATAGCTCGATTCTGCTCGGAAGATGGCGACGAGATGTCTCCAGTGTAGCTCCCGTATTTTGCATCGGTGCGAGCGAGCACCGTCTCGGCTTCCTCAGGCAACTCGATGTTCCACTTGCGAGCAAGCACAGCGAGTATGCTGAGCGTGCGTCTGGCACCGAGCCAGCCTTCCGCGATTTCTTCTAGATGTTTGACTCCGTGAATGATGTCCCGTCGTGCGTTCTTGTCGGGAAGGTTGAGGAGGTGGATAGTACAAGCTGAGTGAGCAATGTACACTGCGATGTTGCATATTTGCCTTAGGCCGTGAGATCGCTTGTATAAGCGCAGAAGCTTCGAGATCATTGCGGCGGCTTGCGTGCAAAGCTTCCGTGGACTAACGGTGTGTGGCAGAGGTGAAGTCGCCTGGGTGTACTTGAGGAATGGCCTGAAGAGATGGATGAACAGCAATTGGAAGAACATGCTAGATTAGGATTAGCTATCATACTGCCGCTCGGATTGGGGGATGCTTACTGCATGACAAGAACGCTTGACAGACCTCCTTCCTTTGGTTCTAGTTCCTTTGGTAAGTCGCGCCGCCAGCTCTCAAGGCGTGTATGAATATCGCTTAATTTCTTGAGTTCGGCAGATTTGCCCTTCGCCCGAGCGAGATCGGAAGGATTGTAGAAGTTCTGTAAAAGATCGTTACTGATCTCACAGAGCTTCGTGATTTGCAGAGCCACAGTCCTGACACGAGCAGGCTGCGAATTAGCCTGCGTAAAACCGGAGTCCGTGTAAGGACACCAGGGAGCGGCATCCTCGTCCGGGAACACTTCTGGCTTTGGCACAGTGATCATGGTTGTTGGTAGTTGCGGCAGACGTCCAAGGTAGTTTGACCAGCACTTGTCGAAGAGGTAACAGCCCCAGAAAGTGATCCGGCGTACATCCTCTTCCGCTTCGTCTCCGTTGGCATGCTTGTTGGAGGTCATGTTGCCAGAGTCCAGATTAAGCCCCATGTCATTCGCCATCCGGAATGACATACCACTGTAAACCCAGCCCTTTGCTTCCCGTCCGCAGCCTGCTTCTCTGACGGACATCAATGCCATCGCTTGTACTGTGGCCATGCGTGGCTTCTCATGCTCGTCGTTCTCCATGATAAGGCGCTTCGCCTCGCGGAAGAAGTGATCTCCGGCAGTTGCTGAGTCGTCTGGGTCATCCCGAGCTCCCGGGTGGGCTGTGAAATGACAGCCAAGTGCAAGGACTGCATTAACCAGAAGAGGTGTACAGTAGTATGTTTTACCAACGGTGCTCGCTGATGGTCGGCCTCGCGAGAAGTCCCTCCAGAAAAGAGTCTTGGACATCTGCTCTAAGGTTAGCAATGTGTATCAGATCCCATCTTGGCTGACAGCTGCTTACAGTGGTGAAGAACGTGTAATGCCACGTAAAGTACATATTAACAAGATGTAGAACAAGCTCTGGGTCATCAGTAACAGTCGTCCAGGATGTGATTGGATTCTCTTGCTGCTCAAACTCGTCCAAGTCTGTTGTCAAGTCATTCTGAAGGTCCGTCGTGTGGATCAAGGTCGAGGTGCCGCCAACGTATTGCCTGAAGCCGCTATCGTCCAGCCTAAGATCCCCCATCTTTCCGAATAGTTGCGACTCGAAGGTTGTACCATCGGCTGAGTCGCCATTGTACGTCCCCGAATCACCATCGTCTTCTGGATTCACCCCATTCTCTTTTGCGACAATCTTCTCCGCGACATCGTCCAGGCTTTCGCAAGAGCGGATGTCGCTCACAAGGCCAGGCACGTCCTCTTCCGGCCAGTTGAGGATGGCTTGTATCAGTGTTTGAAGGGTAGTGTTCTTCGTCTTCAGCCCATCCGCATCGTGCTTGTACACGCCTTTGCGTCGCTGGTCTGTCGCAACAAGTCAGCTTCATGTCGCATACAACATCTCATGCTACGACTTCCACTTCCATACCTGTCCACGGCGAATACACACAAGGCGTGTTGTATACCTGCGCACATGCGGCGCAACTTGGCTGGTTCCCGTCACACTTGCTCTTGCGCTTGCGACATGCTACGCATGCAGTCGAGACACACCGTCTCTTCGAAGCATCCTCCTCCTCTTGCAATGTATGCTTCCTCCGACTCCGTTGCTTCGGCTTTACCGCAGCAGGTTGGAAAGCTGAAGATGTCGGTAGTTCAATGCCGACCTTGGTATCCTCCGCGCCCGGATGCGCCATGATGCTGCTCAGGACATGTGCAGCTAACTATCACAGATGTAGCATCTCCTCGGAGATAGGCGTGCGGTTGCGCTCGCAGGTCAAGAAGTGGTGTAGCGACCTCGGATCGCTTGGTACGATCGACGGGATATGGCAAGACACGGCGGCGCAATGTGACGTTGCAAGGCCTTATTTGGGCATGACTATTCTCTGCCAGCATGGATCTCAGGCTGCTGACACAAGACACGGCCTGCGATGACCAAGGCTCGGGCTCTGCCTCGGAGTTCCCGGAGAAACATATTCTCGCAGGGGAGAGTTGATCCTTGGTACACGCCGTTTTCCCCTCCTCTAGAATCTGGATCCTTGAGGGGTTTCATGACTCGCGTCAGCATCGACGACTTCAAGCAGCGGACGATCTTGACGGATAGCAAGACAATCATCCTCAACAACCAGATCCTTACACCCGATCGCAGCCTCTCATTGAGAAGTCATCTCTCTTCGAGACAACAGTACCGAGAAGCCCATTACTTTCCTCTTGAGACCTCAATCATCGTGCGAAGGAAAGATACACAAGGAGTTCGAGCCATGCTAGGGCCGCCCCAAGACAGCATACACAAAGCATCGACGCGAGGAAGCTCATCCTAGAACGCGCTAGTGTTTTGGCTGCGTCTAGAAGTTGACCATATAGTTCCAATGGGAAGAACGATGTGGTCTACGCTTTGCTTAGTAACCACAGCTTGTCGATTACTCGAATGATCACACTCGTACCTTATACACAGCCGTCCACAAGATTTGTATGCTTCAAGCCTCTCATACTGATGCCTGTAGACAAGAACCTGGCCTCTGCTGCTCTGCTCTCGCTTTGGGCCAGTTCTAAGCTGTCACCTGTAAGCATCGACATGGGCGTTGTGCACAGGCACGAAGTCTGTAATTGGCGACACACTTTGACGAGCGCTGGATTGGCTACTATGCAGCTCCACTGTATGGATTGTGCCACTCCACTCTCGTGGGAAACATGGCGAGATATCAGTGACAACTCAGCATATACTACGGCATCTTCGAACCTCTCGCACGGAGACGCTACATCAAGATAGAACACTCTCACCGGCAAGCAGGTTCTGTATAGTCATTGGAAGGCGCTGATACTAGCATGTGCTGAGACTCTTGAAGCTGAAATCTCGAGTAAGAATCGCTCAGTTCAGCTCACTTCGAGCCTTTCATCTCATCTCCATTGTCACTCAAGTGCTTTCACCTGCGACTGGTATATTCATTTCAGACGGTTCACTTGAAGATTCACCACGGGAATCACTATCACTTGTAAGCACCACCACCACCACCAGCAAATACTTAAACTCCCATTCTTCCTCTCTCCTTCTCATCCTCTACAACAACATCCACCACCTCCTTCCCCCCTTCTAGCCCCATCATACCACGTATCCCACACCATAGCACACTCCGACACACCCCAGCAAGCACTACCAAGCGACAACAGCCATGGAGAAGCCTCCAGGCTCTCCGCCCATCAAGGCGGAACCTCACGACAACCCCGAGGGTGCGCCGCCGTTTAACACCGGTGAGATTGTCGATCTCATCTCAGACGACGAAGAAGAAACTACAGCACCTGCCAACGTCCGCGCCCTGGGCTCTCCATTCCAAGAGCAGCCGCATGGATCTGACGCGGTCGATCTGGGCCCTTCCATGCTGTCTACTAAACCGAAGCCTGCCAAACCCAGTGAGAGCGAGAAAGATGCTCTCAAGGCGAAGAGAGAAAGGCTCCAGGCAATGGTCGCGGCAAAGCAGCGTGAGACAACCGAGAAGCACCGCAAGGCTGCTCGACCTGCGCAGCGTACGCCTCTCGTTGGCAGATCGGATCTCTTCGTGACGGAGAGCAATCCAGGAACCCCTGACCCTGCAGAGACATTCCGGTTCTTTCAGCGGGAGATCGAAGAAAAGCGTCGCGATGGAATTCTTACCTGGCAAGAGGAAATCCAATTCGAGAGAGCAAAGGATGCTGAGCAGGCGCGAATCAACAAAGAATGTCTTGATAACGCGTTCGATCGCTCCGATGATGACGCTTCAGTGGGAGAAGACCCACTTCTGAGCCCCAGCGTTGCAAGCCTGCCGGATGAGGATGATGGGGGCCCCAAGAAGCGTGGCCGCGAGCGAAAAGCAGGTCCGGCAACATCCAAATCTCAGCCGAAAAAGCGTCGGACCGCTGCTTCTCAATCCGCAGAAGACATTCTGGCTACTGCTCGCCGCAAGATCGAGGCCAAGGCAAACGCGAAGGCCTCAAAGCCTGGGAAATCGACCGGCGCTGGCTTCACCAAGAAAGGCCGCAAACCGAAGTACACCGGGCCTTCTATGCTGAATTCTGCCAGGATGCGAGATGGCAATATCTTCGAGGACGCTGCGCAAAATCGCGACCTGCCCGCCCAGCCAACATTCAACCCGACGTCACGCAAGGATGAAGCCTTGAAGGGACTCATTGCCAGTGTTCCTGAAGAATTCCGACCTATTGCGAAGACAGACCGCAAGTTTCTGGATGATGCTATCAAAAATTTCACCGGACATGCCTCTGTGAAGCCTGCCAATGACGGTAACTGGTCGGTTAAAGGGATGAAAGCAACGCTTCAAAACCACCAGGTGCTCGGCGTAGCCTTCATGCGCCAGAGGGAGAATGGCTCTGAGCCCCGTGGTGGCATTCTCGCGGATCAAATGGGCCTTGGAAAGACAATCACTATGCTTGCGAACATCATCAACGGAAAGTCTTTGGAGAAAAAGAATTGCCGCACCACTCTCATAGTCGCCAGTGGAGCGCTTGTGACACAATGGGCGAAAGAGATCGACGACAAGGTCTACACGACCAAAGAAAACAGGCACGGCATTGGGAGAGTGAAAGAATACAACTCAAAAATGAGAGGCAACCAGGTGGTCGAGGAGCTGCAAGACTGCGACATCGTCCTTACGACATACTCACAGGTTCAGTCCAGTTACCCCAACGCCAAGATCCCACCTGAGTATATCACTGCGGAGCAGAAGAACAAGTGGTGGGCAAAGCACTACTCGGAGAACCGCGGCCCTCTTCATCGCGTCAAATGGCATCGAGTAGTGCTAGACGAAGCCCAGGCCATCAAGAACCACAAGACCATCACCTCAATAAGTTGCCGAGCGCTGGAAGCAAAGCACAACTGGGCAATTTCAGGTACTCCCATTCTCAACAAGATTGAAGAGTTCTTCAGCATCTTCAAGTTTATCAAGGTAAACACAATCTGCCCTGATGAATTGAAAAAGATATACTAACCACTGAGTGCGCACAGGAACCACACTGCGGTAGCTTGCGAATGTTTCGTGCGAACTTTTGCTCACCAGATGACCCGGATGGGCTTGCGAAGCTTGACGTGTTCCTCCGCAAGTTCATGATTCGTCGGACGCATATCGACATCTTGTTTAATGCTCGACTCCTCGATCTTCCGGAGCCCAAGGAGAATGTCGTGTGGCTGGAGTTTAACGAGGTCGAGAGAAACGTGTACGAGATCGTCAAGTCACGCTTCATCATGCGAATCAACTGCATATCGAAGGCAGGCGACCTGGATAAGCAATATGGTCACATATGGACCATGCTACTGCGCTTGAGACAGCTGACATCCCATATACTCCTCGTACAAGGCACCATCGCCGATCTACTGGAGCGTGAGGATTTTGAAAGGCTTCACCAAATCAGTTCAGAAGATCTTTCTGATGAGTGCAAGGTGCTTCTCACACACCTTCGCGGGAAATTGAAGGACACTGTCGATGCGAAACGAGTGGATGGCAGAGAGAAGCCCGCAACTGTGACCGAAACAGAGACCGTCCCGAATCACAGGCTCGGCTTTGACGCCCCTCCGACTAGTGTGGGCGGCGTACATGGACTCACGTACAAATTCGACCGCTATCTGAACGATCTGATGACCTCGGAATCATGGGATGCCATAGTTGCACGCACTCTCTGCTGCGGCTGCAGACAGCCGCCATTGGATCCAATGGTCACGTCTTGTTACCATATCTATTGCCATACCGTAAGATCCTGGCTAGAGAAAATTCTGGTGCAATGGGCTAACGTTTTGAAGTGTCTACAGGAGTTGCAGTCCAGTTTCGCTCGCCGTGCGATGGAACGCCATCGATGTACCGAATGCGGTTCGTACTATACCGAAGCCAAACGCTGTCAAAGATCCCTGGACAAGTTCTCCAATGTCTACGACAACATGACTTACAGCAACGATAATGACGGCTCGAGCTCCATTGGCAGAGGCAGGAAATCGAAAATGCAGAGCTGGATGAGCATGCGTGGTGAAATTTTACCTTCCGCCAAAAGCATTGCCGTCAAGGCGCAGATTCTGGAATGGATCGAAGAGGACCCGACTGTCAAAATCATCGTATACTCGCAGTGGATCCCTATGCTTCACATCCTCGGTCGCATCTGCCAGACTGAAGGGTGGGAATTTGAGAAGTACACTGGCCACATGTCCCAGGAAAAGAGGGATAAGGCGGTTCAGAATTTCGGTGATGCGAAACAGAGCAAGCGTATCTTGCTGGCTTCTCTCAAGTGCGGCGGTCTGGGTCTCAACTTGACCATGGCTTCGCGCGTTATCAGTTTGGATCCGTAAGTTTCTGCCCTTTACACCAAAATTTTTGTGTAATCTAGCTAACGAGTGAGAAGATGGTGGAACCTCTCTGTGGAGCAGCAGGCGTTCTGCCGTGTCTTCCGCATTGGCCAGAAGAAGGAGACCCGGATGACAAGACTTTGCGTCAAGAATACCATCGATGCTGCAATCTTCGCGCTACAGACAGTGAAACAAGTCCAGATTGACGCAGCGATGGACGATAAGACGCGCAAGGAGAAGCTTGACGTCCAGGATCTCATGCGTCTTTTCGGGGGGCCTGTGCGCGAAGACGAGAATGGCCGACCGTTTATCTTTGCCCACGACGACAAGAACGACGGCGATGATGACGAGCCTGCCCGTTCTCCTCCACGCTACGCTGCTGACCGCGACAGCGACGATGAGGGAGATCCTCTGATCAACGATGATGCCTGAAACCAAGCTCAAAACCATCTCACCGGGACAAATGTACTTTTACTACCTCTGCGCTGTGCAAAGAACCACAAACAGCACCAAGGAAAGCAGAGATCACGACTTCACGACCGAAGGAACTCAGTGTAACATTATGGGACTCAACGGCTCGAACTAGCCAAACGGAAAGCCCCCGGAGAAGGCAGGAATCATGACAAGGGCATCTCTGCGGGATCATCAATTGTAATTATATACTGACGACGCGCCAAATGGCCACAAGATGATCCCCATGAGAGCAGAGATAGCGATATAGAAACGGCCATGCAGAAAATCATTCAACCACAATTTCTGTGCATTGTTCAGAGTTCGGATGTTGTGATCATTTCGAAATGTATTCTATTGTGAGCTTCGGGTACATCTTTGAAACACGACTCTGAAACCCGACGGCAGGTCACTGAGATGACAGGAAGTATACGAGAGGCAACTTTGTTTTTTCATTCCTTGCCACCAAGATACCTATACACGACACTAAAGTCCTTTCCCTTACACCTGCTGTCCTCAGACACGGCAGTGTAAAGCTCTCGTGCCCGCTCGCCAAGGTACGGTGAGACATTAGCCTCCTCAGCTGCCGCAAGTGCAAGCTTGAGATCCTTCAGCATGAGCGCAGTACCGAATCCTCCTTCGTAGTCACGCGAAGAGGGTGTGTCCGGGTTGACATTGGGGATTGGCGTATTAATAAGCGATGGCCAACAGGTCCCCGTTGCAGTGTTGATCATGTCCGTGAGCTTCTTCGGGTCAAGGCCCCACTTCACGCCCATGTTCATGGCCTCGCAAGTGGCGATATTGTTGAGAGCGAGCAAGTAGTTGTTCGCCAGCTTGCCCTTGAGACCACTCGTGGGAGGACCGAGGTGCACGACTCGCTTGCCCATCATGAGAAGGATCTCGGTGACACGGGAAACAATGTCTTCTTCGGCGCCAAGCATGAATGTGAGCTTGCCGGCAGCAGCACCAACGACACCTCCAGACATGGGAGCGTCGACAAAGCGACCTTGGCCGCTGCTGTGTGCTTGTTCGGCTACGCCTGCTGAGGTCATTGGGTCGATTGTGCTGCAGTCGATGAAGAGACGTTCGTTCTTGATAGGTGTTGCTGTGAGAAGGTTGTTCTGGTCCAGTATTTGCTTGTAAACAGCCTTGACATGTTGAGGTTCAGGTAAGACGGTGATGATGAATTCCTGCAGAGTGTATTGTCAGCGTGATGATCTTGAACCGTCGTGCTTGATATACAGTGCAATTTCCTCTCGGGACTTCAGATTTTGTGGATGGTTAATATATAATCACTGTGCAGCATTGCGCTGAGGATCATTGATAGAACAATTAACATCATTAGAGAGGGATTGGGAAAAGCTGATTTCTCATCTCTGCCTCGAACAAGGTGCGACGTACCGTTTGCTCTGCAACTTCTCGTACGGTCTTCGCAATCGTCACATTGTCAGTGCTGCCCTCTCTCATAAATTTCTGAGTGGCGGCATCGTTCACGTCGTTGATGACCATGGTGTCGGCCTTGTGCATCTTCTCACGAAGGTTGCTAGCCATTGGGTAGCCTAAGACATCTTGTCAGCAACAACACTCCCTTTCAAGCCTCCAACAGCCAAAAGGTACTCACCCATCCTGCCCAACCCAATGAAGCCATAGCTAACTTGCAACCTGTTACCAGTTGCGAAGCCTCTCCGTCCCGTCTGCACGCCCAAAGACCGCACGCACTGCCTCCAAGGCGCAATTGTCCTTGTTGCTCCGCTCATCTTTGCTTGTGTACGTGTGCTTTTGTGTCGGAGTGTCCAGCCGCAGACACACACTCCATATGTCGTCCTTCGGTAGACCGGTTACTGCTATGCGTGGTCGAGCGGCATTAATTGGGGTTGGCAAGCCGTCGGTTACCGAGAACACGTGAGGGGTTGCTCCCTCGGCTTTGTCTTGTTCCTGCGTCATGACGGCCAGCGCCAGACGAGTGGGTTGGTCGTTCACTTCATGTCGACAGATAGGACGCTTCACGCGTAATTTGAACGATTCCAACGTTCGGATGGTTGACGGTCTTTTCCTTTGAGAGATGAACGCCCGAAGTCGAGATACTCGCATGCGCGAAAACCGACAAGTGCCAAGAGGACTGGATAGATCCACTTTCGCACACGTGACGTGATGATAGCTATGACGACGGGTTCTCTTATCGACGGGTCTTCGAGAATGATACCAAGATGTGGTTCAAGTCGTATCAATAGTGGCCCGATTGATACGAATTCAGAAAGCACCCACACAGCGGTCAGGCAAGTCATGACATCCAGGAAGCAAACAGTATAATTCAATACCACATTCCATTATTCCTCTTCCTAGTTCACACCCCACCAAAAAACGCCTTCACGGTGCATGGCAGTTCGCTCTGTATCATTTCGAGACCTAAATAGCCTCCACAACACACCCTTGTCCAACAAAACATTTGAATTTTCCGTGCCTTCTGCACATAACACACAGTCGAAAAGCAAAAGCCAACAGCATCGCAAGACAAGCCCCTACTAGCAAAACCAAGGCGGGGCAAAGAAAACCTCGACAAACGCGACAGGAAACATAAGAATGGTATCTTCCGAATAAAGATCAAAAAATTGGGGAGGCCGAGGTTTGTTCTCGAAGAATTGGAAGTATGAAAATAGTTATTGTGACGTGGTTTTGGGTTCTCTTTATGCCCAAGGGAAAGCAGCCAGGAGGCTGGGAATTAGCGCGCTGTTCGAATCGTTAGTAAGAGTTGCGGATATCAAGCTGAATGTCGGAACGTACCCAAAGGCCAAGCCGGCGGCAATGCCAGTGATGGCTCTCCTCTTGATCTTCTCCTTGCGCAGCTCCGTCTGCACGGCCTTCACTCTCTTGGGAGGCAATAGCTCAAGCTCCTCTTCGTCGTCCTCGACCATCTCCTCTGCCTTTCTCTTGCCCTTTGCAGAGCTTGAGCTAGGTCCGTTAATCTTCTCGGCTTCATGCACCATTGCGCGGGCTTGAGCCAGCATTTCTTGTGCGTCGTTGGGAAGCTGAAGCTCAGGAAGGCCTGCTGGCATCTCAATGTTGACTTTGGTGCTCTCAACCTCCTCGTCGCCTTCGGGCGAAGGCTTCATAACAGTCTCAACTTCGACCTTGACGTTCTCGGTTGACTGACGCGCGTTGGCAGTAGCGAGATCGCCGTTAATGGACTCTGCAGCCTCCTCGGCAATCGCAGCGGCTTCCTCGTCGAACTTGAGAGTGCCACGGGGCTTGCGGGTCTTGCGAGGTGTGGCGAACTTGCGCGTAGAGGGGTCCTTCTTCTGAGGCGAGGCGGAGCGCAGGCTGCGACCGCGAGTGGAGCGGCGACCGTCCGGCTTCTCGGGCGATCTTCCAAGACCGTTGACAGGCTCCTTCAAGCTGAAAGGTGGTGGCGATTGAATGCTCTTCTTGGGGTCGCTGGTTCCGTGGGTGATGGGCTCGGGGTCGAGAAGCGCGGCAATCCAGAGCTTGATGCCGTATTCGTCCGCCAAGTTAAGGGCTGGAATGAAGTCATGTGAGCACTCCGCTGCAGGAAGCTTGTGAAAGTCGCGATGGAAGCTTACCTTGCTCCGGGTTGATCCAGACGTTACCCGCAACCTCTTCGCTCGACGCCTCAGGGAACGACTTGATGTACTCCTTCTCGGTGGCCTCCTCCTCCACTGACGCATACGGGAAAGCGGCCTTGAACATGCCGGTGGCACTGATGTATCCATCGCTTGATCGCCTCTGTCCTTGTGTTAGTGCCTGAATCTTCCATTCTTTTTCGCGCTCATCTCCGTACCATCAAGAAGTATGCCTCGGGGTATTTCCTGTTGGGTCCCTTGATAAAGATTCCGCTTGAGCTCAGGTCGCTGGGAAGCGGCACGCGCAGGTGCGCATAGTCAAGGACACCAAGGTTGTCCGGCTTCGTCGCGTTGGAAGTGCCGATTTGACCAGGCTTGACCTTCAGTTCGGTCTGGCCAAGGCAGCGGCGCTCGACAAGGATCTCATCTGCAATGCGCGCGCGCAGTTAGCGAAAGGTCTGTCGGTGGCGGGCGCATCGAAGGATCGGACGTACGACTGGGCGCGCGCTCTTCGACCAGCATAGGGTTCCTGTCCTCGGGAAGAACACGCTCGGCTGCCATTGCGAATTATGTGTGGTGCGATTAAGTTGGTATGGACTGCGCGTAAAGTGTTGTAATGTTTTGCGATAGACCGCGACGCGCTAAGTCTGTATGTTTCGGAGGTGTCTCTGTTTGCTTGGTGGGTCGCAAACGCGTTGGTAGATGCGCGTCCTGGAATTATTGTACAGTCGATAAACAGCTGTTGTTACAGTCTTTTATGGTTGCTCCTGAGCAGTGCCGGATGTGTGAATGGTATTGCGACGGGTGTGCAGTGGATAAGGCAGTGAAGGTCGTGCGTGGCAGCAATTCGCAAAAGCAAAGGCAGGGTAGAGCTGCTGGCCCGCGGGAACAGGGGGGGCGTCCGGCCGTTACCTTATAACTACTGGACACATGACCACATCTACCTCTACTGTACGAGTTAAGGTTATGCCATTAGTGACACTAGTGACGGTAAGGTATTGCAGAATATGCTTTCCAGACTGAAGGTAATTCTTTTCCAGTTTCGATGTGACGGCATCCTGCTCATGCACACACTATAATACAGCCCGCGCTCTCAAGCCCTGTGCTATGGTGTCCCTGCTTATCGCGTGTATCAGAACGCCATGCGCCTACGCTAAATGCCCAATCACGCTTCGGAGAATCCATTCCATCATTCAAACCCATCATCTCTCGTCTTTTCGCCACTAGCATTGGCCAATCCTGTTTGATCCGAGTTCATCGCTTCTGCTGGTGCTCCCTCATACGCGCTCTGCACGGCTCCCAAAGGATCGAAAGAGGTGTTGACGACTGGTAAGTGTGCTGTGTTCGTGCTTATGCTCTTGCGGTGGCCCATTGGCGAGTGCAGACCGGACTGGATGTCTTGCTGTTGCATGGACTCCACGAGTGTCTGTGTATCGTCGGTAAGATCGAGGTGTTGCGGTCCGGCACGGTTTGCCTTGACATTTGTCTGCAGCGTGGCAAGGAAGTTGTGCATGTTGCCAAATTCAATTTTGGCGCCGCCGGCAGTGTACAGATGAACAGCTTCAGCGAGGCAGCTTTCGGCTTGGCTGTTCTTGTCCTGTTTTGACCATGCGTCTGCTGCCAGTGTATGCCAGAATGCAGCCTTGCGCTTCCGCTCTCCCGTGCGTAGACCGACGACGCCAGGTCTCTCACCAAAACATTGCGCCGAACGTTCCAGCACCAAAGCATAGCCCGTAGGTCCCACCAAATGGTCTTCCATAATCTTACCCAGCC
Organism: Cladosporium sp. BSL10; assembly: GCA_001553865.1. NCBI lineage: Eukaryota > Fungi > Ascomycota > Dothideomycetes > Cladosporiales > Cladosporiaceae > Cladosporium > Cladosporium sp. BSL10. The sequence continues at coordinate 44,632 of LJJI01000211.1, forward strand.
AGCGAGCCGAGTCATCCAGGGCACTTCCACCTCGAAGCTTCAGAAGTTCGGTGCCGAGAACCAGCGTCCGAAGTGCGTTGTAAGGCGCATTCGACCGGGTTATGTAAGAGTAGTAGGCCGTCTCCAGATACTGATCCACTGTTTCCGTTCGAGTCTTCGTGCTGAGACCTCCAGCAGCTAGGAGTGTGCTGACAGCCGCCATCTCATTCGCGCCTGCGTAGTATCTCCAAGCTTTGTCATTCTTGAAATCTTGGCATAAGATCTCATATGTGCCTTGAGCGAGCTTGAAGTCTCGAAGCATCATGGAGTGGTCTGCAAGTCTTCGCATTACTGCTTCTGGGGCATCAGGCCTATAGTGACCCTGTATACTGTCAAAGTTACTGCCAGCACCTCCCAGAGACGGCCCAGACGACGAGCGTCCGCCAAAGGTTGTGAAACGCTTTGACAGCGACATGAAACGACCACTGATGCCACGCCTTCTAGACGCCACCTGATCGTTCCATTGCGCAGACGCACGTTCCATACTAGGGATGAGCGATTGTGTGACCATCTCGCGCACAAACGACCGAATTGCACTCGCATCGGATTCGAAAATGAAGGGCGTCGGATCTTCATCATCCTCGCTCGTCTCCCGCCTGATAATTTCTGCAAGCTCCTCAGCTGCGGACATCCACTCAGGATGTGGGAGCTTGACACTGTCGTCGTCGGAAGGCAGACACTGTGCGCTTCGTAATCTCAAGAGATGGCAGTGCAAGCCAAAGTGTCGCTTCATTTGATCGTAAAGGGCCATTGATTTCGAGATGTCGTCGTAGTCTTCGTCGTGTACAAGAATGTAGTATCGTAAGAATTCGTTGAGCACCCATGGCGGCAATCTGTGCTCGCCGGTATTGGATGATGCATAAAGTGTTCTGAGCTCCTCGATCGGGTTGGGCGAGCGGGATGAGATCGCTATCACGGTTGCGACAGGGTGGCTCATAGTCTCTGACGGAACCATAGGCATGCCAGATAGAAGACGTCGTAAGTACAGCATGTAGAACGGAGAATCGGACTGTTGATCGGGCATCGGATTCTGGCTCTTGTGGTTGAGGTAGTCCGCTTCAACAGGTCCAGATTGCTCCTCGGCGAATGTAAGATGGCGCTCTACCAACTCCTCAATCTGCGCGACATCGCCACCAGACCGTAGCCTAGCGGGCTTGAACTCCAGTGATGATAGCCTGTTCGGTCCAGTTTGTGTGTGATCTCCAGCGGATTCCATGCTCCTTCTATCCACCATGCGCGGGCTCTCCAGCCCATCCTTCACACCAGTGAAGCGCACCGCATAATCGTCCCAAGATCGACTTGCGCCAACACTGTCCCTGATAGTGACTTTGCCCTGCACATGCTCGCCAAATGGTCGCAGAAGCTCCAGAAGTCCCCCATTGATTCCCTTATGTCTGATCAACTCTTCTGTATCTTGTGAAGCGAGCACAGACACGTGCGGCGCAAACGCCCTCAAGATGAGATCCTTGGTCTCGCCACTGATGTTTCCTCCTGGCATTGCTGGTGATGATGGTCGCACGGGGCCAGAGCCGCCTGGCGAGAATACGGATCCATTTGGAGGGCCAGCAGTGGGTGTCACTGTGCCAGATGCTCCAGGCGAGCCTGTTGCGGTAGGCAGTGACGTCGTCGACTGGAAGAGCGTAGAAAGGGATGCATTGGAGCGACGGTATGGGATGCTTGACAAGGACGCAAGAGGCGATCTGGCAGGCTTCGAGCGCTGGCCCTTGGAGACATGGAGGTTGGTGTCCGAGTCGGAGTCCTGCGGCGATTGCAGCGGATCATCTGGCGTCGGTGTCATGAGAAGGGCTCGCTGCTCCCCGGCAAGGCAATCGGCTACGATGTGTGACTATCCTGGGCATTTGTATGCAGGAGCAAAGGCTGGGCACTGCACTAGATGTATGGGGATCGTAACGGGTGCGAGTGGATCAAGGCATGGTTGTAATCGTGGTTGCTTGCTTGCTTGAATCCCTGACGAGCAACAGGGCGGGCGGCCTGAGGACCGCGCTTGCTTGCTTGCTTGCTTGCTTGCTAGCAGGCAGACAGCCGAAGGTTTCACAGCACCCATACATCGCTGTAGCGTGAACAATATACATACACGCAGTCTGCTTCAGTGCGACCTCATCAAGACTTGAATCAATCATATCGTCAGAAGGTCTCTTCACTTCAGCTCTTACCTCGTTGTGAATGCCGACCCGCATCTTGACTCACCGTTTCGCACAACTTTCCATCAGGTGCAAACATTCAACGCCGAACAAATACTCACTGCCCGCGAGTGCCCTCCAATGCGCAGCACGCCGCTCGTACATGTCTCCTAGCCGCGTCACCACATCGCCTGAAGGAAACAAAAGACGCAAGCTCTCCACAAGCCCGCCACCAAAGCTCATCTCAAAAAAGGCAAAGATGGGTCCCATGATGATCCAAGAAGTCGAGGACGAAGCTGGTCCTCCGCAGACTCTGGAACTCACAGAAGTCGAAGAGACTCTCCGTCGACTTCTTCTGGACGTCGCCAGCTATGTCGACCAGTTGCCATCACCCTCCGGACAGGATCAGGTTCCTTTGCCAGAAAAGCTCGCCAAAGAGCCTATCATCCTTCGCTTCACCGGCGGCTGGGTCAGAGACAAGCTTCTTGGTGTGCCTAGTCACGACATCGATGTTGCGATCAACAAAATGACTGGATTACAATTTGGCTTGAGGCTAAAGGAGTATCTTGAGATTCCGGGCAACCCTGAAAAATACGGTCTCGAGGGTGTCGCCACTACAGAGAAGCAAAGTGCCAAAGCTGGTACGACAGACAAATCAAAGACTGTTGGAGGCCTTCACAAGATAGAAGCGAACCCGGAGAAGTCGAAACATCTCGAGACTGTGACCACGAGAATTCTCGGCCTCGACATCGATCTTGTCAATCTGAGGAAGGAGACCTACTCGGATGACAGCAGGAACCCACAGATGGAGTTTGGCACGCCCGAGGAGGATGCAATGAGGCGTGATGCAACCGTCAACGCCCTTTTCTACAACATCAACACAGAGCAAATCGAGGACTTCACCAACCAAGGCTTCGATGACATGGCAAAGCGCATCATCAGGACTCCGCTCGAACCCTATCAGACTTTCAAAGACGATCCCTTACGTGTACTCAGACTTATTCGTTTCGCAAGCCGACTGGATTACACCATCGACTCGGAATCACTTAAAGCCATGAGCGATCCGGAGATCAAAGAGGCTCTGCGCAAGAAAATCAGCCGCGAGCGGGTCGGTGTCGAACTTGAGAAAGCGCTTCGTGGACCAGACCCTCACGATGCCATGCGTTTGGTGTACGAACTGGGTCTGTACTTCACAATCTTCTCCGACCCGACTGTCGAAGACTCCAAACATTATCGTCCAGACGAGGAGGGCACTATTGCTCTGATCGACGAGCTCAAGTCACTGCTCAATAGTGGCAGTGATCTGCCTGAGCTGCTGGTCAGAGATGCCGACGAGCGCCACCTGGCGTGGTTGCTAACAGCAGTCGTTCCCTATCGCGACGCTCCTCAGGCCGAAGCGCCAGAGCCTGGCCGTAAAGCGCCACCACCAATCCCCACAGGTGTGACCAGAGAGGGCATCAAAGCGACGAACAAAATCTGTGAAATCGTCACAGCATGCGTTCGCAACTTGAATGAGATCACGAGGCTTGTCGATGGCGTTGACACGCAGAAGCGTCGCGCTCAAAAGCAGCCTGGAAGTGAAGACCTTACCGCTCGCGACACGCTTGGCATGGCTGTGCGTCGTTGGGGGCCAACATGGAGAAGTCAGGTTATGTATGCGTTGCTTGTCGAGCTCGTAGACCACCGTGATAATGTCGATGGTAAGTACCCTCCATGATCAACAAGCTCAAACCTTTGTGCTAATACAAAACAGCCATTGAACGCAAGTACACAACATTCGTCACGCACCTGCGCGATTTCGACATCCTCGACACATACACCCTGAAGCCTCTCCTCGACGGCAAAGCATTGGCTAAAGCCTTAGCGACGCCACCTGGCCCTTGGATGAAAGATGCCCTCGACGTAGTCATGGCCTGGCAACTACGCAACCCTCACGTCAAAGATCCTAGTGAGGCGATCGAAGAGGTGAAAAAGCATGGTGAGCTCACCTCAGCCCTCGCAAGCCACTTCCTCAAGCTTACCATTCGTCCGTTGTTTGTAAAGGCCAAACCGAGTAATGTCACCGAGCAGGGCCGCAAGAAGGAGAAGTCCGAACTGCCAGCGAAGATGACATCGGAGAACTCAGACGAGCGCATCACCAAGCCATGGAAGAGCGAGAAAGACAAGTTTGCGTTGGCGTTGCTCAAATGGATCGTGACTAGCCTTGAGGAGAAATCAACCGAGCAGGTCTGGCCTCTTCTCGTCCCGCCTATCCTCACACTGGTCGACGATTGGGAAACGCAGTACAAACAACTCGGCGCGGAGCTACTGCACTCTCTACTACGCGCAACATCGCCCGCTCTCCTCTCACGCACCGGTCTTGGCTCCGTCTTCGAAGACGCTCTCATGCCTTGCCTAACATATCTCCCATCTCTGACGCCCGAGCCAGACTCGATCTCTATTCTCGCCGCCACATACCCTGCCCTCTTCACCCTGATCAACACACGCTTCCCTACCACAACACCTACACCCCCAAAAGACCCCGCCCGTCTAAACCGCGTCACATCCCTCGACACAATCCTCCGCAAAGGCATCTTACACGCATACGCGCACTGTGGTCAGTACCCAGGCATCACCCGCGTGCTATTCCTGAACCTCGTCCCACTGCTCAACGACCTTGGCATCGACTCCGTCAAACACCTCCAGTACATCCTACCCATGCTGAGCGAGACTCTTACACAAGCAGCGAATGCCCGGCAAACAGACCTACTCATGGCGACGCTGCAGGCAATGCAAGCTGTGATTTTCAATGGCTGGCCGAGGATGGTAGAGCACAGGATGGAGATCATGAAAGGTGTGACGATCGCGTGGTTGATTTTGGTTGAGAGAGGGGAGGATGGCGTGGGCGAGGTTGTGGAGGTGAAGAAGTGTATGGTGGAAAATGTGCGGGTTCTGCACGCTGCTATGGGGGAGAAGGAGGTGTTTGTGCAGGAGTGTAGAGTGTTGTTGGAGGCGGATGAGAAGTTGGTGGGTTTGCTGGGCTGGGCGAAGGGGACTTGAGGCAGTGCATACTGGCGTGCATTACCTTCGATTGTGGTTATTCACAATCGTGTAGCCGTGAGTAGTTCATCCAAAACTATGATGCGCTTTTTGATGTCTCGTTGGTATTCTCCTCTTGTTAGTCGGTGCTATGCGCACTTTTGTGAAGACCTCATGATGTACGCTATCAGTGGGACGAGCCATGGCGCACTTAACCACTTACCTTACAAGCTTTGCTTGTCTCGACGAGATAGAACCGATGAAGTTGTTGTCTTTGGTTTGACGAGACTAAATTAGAGATTGGACCCGTTTTTTTGGCAGAAGAGTTCCCACGTCTCACATGTCCCAAAGGAACCCGCAGCAACTGACATCGGAGGGCGACTCCGACTGTATGGTCACGCTGCGACACGTTGATCGCCGGATTCCCACATATAACTCTTGACCAGAGTTGCGATCATGACTCCACGATTACGACTGTGGCTCCTCATTGATGCTTTCGACTAGATTTGATATCTCCCCGCTCTGCGAATCACGATGCAGAACTCAATCACCCGCAATGATGAACACGCTGCTTCGACCCGGGAGTTCCGTGCCTCGCACCACATCTTGTTTACCAGGACACTGGAGCCTTCGAGCCAAGATCCATTCCAAACCAAACAATCCTCTTCTCTCCGCGAGACCCGGCACCCAGTCCGCCGGTCGCGGACATTTAATATTATTGGAAGTGACAGGTTCTTTGGCTGAGAACAAAAGCCTCACACGGCTGGGTAAGATGCCGCTTTGCGCTTTGCCCACACAGCCAGCCAGCCCAGCGATCATCGTCGAGGCAAAGATTGAGCAGCGCAAGCGAGCGTTGTGATTGGAAGCAAGCGCAGCCAAAATGGTCCAGAAAACCGATTAAAACCCAGCAAGACCACGAGGCCCAGCCGGCCGCGGCCGTTGCCCGACCCGAGACCTAAGCTCTCTGCGGTTAATCCTGCCTGCACGCATGGACGGCCGCCTGCAGGCCCCCAATAATATTGAAGCGTACCTACATGCGCGGGCGATCATGGGAAATGAATGGAGATACCTAAACGGGCAACGACGTCAGGACGTTGAGGGGATGAATATGCTCATCCGAGATAGGTCGGCTCGCTTGCGTTGTCTTTTGGCCCTCGTCTCTCTTGTCTTTTCGCAGCAAATTTGCCCAAGAGCCGGGCTCGTGACGATCAGTGGATATAACAGAGTTCCAGACCTCGGTAGACCCGATAGTTTGAAGGTGCCTCCACTTGCTGGGCTGCTAGGGTCACGGGTCCCTTTCGTCACACACCTCTCTCTGTCTCTTCTCGGGGTCGGGCGGCAGAGGCGTTCTTGTTTTCTGTTTTCCTGCCTGCAAGCATTCTACGGGTTGGACGGGAGGCGGCGCCACACGAGAGCTGTCTGTTGCTGGCGTCGATGGCGTCGTGTTCCGGGCGAAGCGGTGCGTAGGGTGTTGATGACGCCCCAAGGGCCCCCCGGCGTGGCGGAGGGATGGCAAGGTCGGTAGAGCGTTTTCGAGCACTTGAAACACGATATCGACCAGGACAGGGCCGTTGGGCATGGCGTTGTGATATATTGGAGTCGCAACGGCGAGGATTTTGACAGCCGGCGAGCTATCCACATGCTGTACTGTACAATCCACTGCTGCCAGAGTGCAGGCTGCATTATTTGCTGCGACCTGTCACCTGCACGCAAGGAGGCTCGGAGAGGGTGTGCATTGTGCATTGGCAGCTGCCCTGTGAGCCTGTTCATACATACAGTAGATGCCCGTCTCTTTTTGTCAAGCTGCTTTCTCGCTTGCATCCCTACAGCCACGTCTCCCGCGTACATATATCCACAATATCATTGTCCCAGCACGCACCGCCAGTCCGGGTTGCCGTTCTCGCCGTTGAGAACCACCTTTCCTCTCAGCCCGTGTCTCTCTCTGTCCCTCAAAGGCAGAGCCCTGGGGCAGATTTTAGCTCCGGCTAAGCGACGCCTCTTTCGCGCCCACACTCCACTCCCTCTCGAGAGCCACTCAAGCTCTCAAGGCACTGGCGCTCTCCCCTGCAAGCAGCACACTCGCATCCGCACGCACGGTCGTCGGTGACCGCAGACCCAGAGAGCAGAGGCCAGGGCACCTGGCGCAAGAACTGCCAACGGAGCGCACTGTGCACTACTGCGTCGCTCCAATTTCACAACATCTGCATTGCTGCAGCCAGTCATTATTATTACACCTTGCCCGTTGCGCTACCAGAACACGCGCCGTGTGCAAGTTCGTACTGCTGCTGCTGCTGCTGCTGCTCTTTGTGCCACCGCGTTCTGAGCTCCTCTCCATCACCAGCATTTTCCCACCTACAGCACACAGACAATTGCCCAAACCGGGAATGACTGCCTCATTGATCCAGCACCCGATTTCTACCGCCTCAAGCAATGCCCTTGTGGCCCTTCAAAAAGCGGCGGAGCGCTCCACCTAGCAAGGATACGCCTGCGCCGCCGACAACCGACCGTAGCAACGATAATATCAACAACTACCACGACCTTACCACCCCAGCACGCCGTCCGAGCACTATTATCACTCAGCGCATACGCCGCGCATCGCAACAAACAGAGAAGCTCGCCGACGCAGAAACTCCGGCACCCCAGCAATTGCAACGTCACGCGACTCCTACGCCCGACGAAAAGCACACTGACCACTCCACTGCCCAAACCCGAGGTAGCGTGGAAGAAGATATTACTGCTCTCCCAGTCAGCCGGAATCTGGAGCAGTCACCTCACTTGCGTCCCATTGATACTGGACGCCCGCAGATCCCTTACAATTTCAGAGACCATTCCGCTTCACAGACCAGTGTACCTCGGACGGATTTAAGGCCACCCTCGCGACCTGGAACTACCCACTCGAAACGCAGTGCATACGACACATTACCTGTTCGTCGTCACTCCAGCAAAAGGCGCAAGGACAGCAATCGCCTTCGCGAGGAGGAAATCCGCGGGATGAGTGCGCCTATCAATGTGCCCAAGAGGCACGGCGACGGTGTCTTCCGCCGTGACAGCAAGAAAAGACGCAACTTTAGCAATCTCAAGGATTCCAACATCTCACTCCCATATGGAGAGTCGTTACTTTCGATGTCGACGGTGCCAGAGCAACGAGGATGGGAACTCGGACTTTTCGACATGTTCAGCCCTCGACCCGCTATAAGACTTTCCGGCGCACCCCAATACCCACAACCTTCGCCTTTTGCACAGCCACCACCGAGTCGTCACACCTACGGAGGGAAAGAGAAGGAATCAGCGGATGTCTTGAAGAAGAGGACTCAGAGGATCGGAGAGACAGCCGATGACATGGACGCCAGTGACCTCAGGCTGCTTATGGAGCGCGACGCGAAGCGAAGGGAAAGGCGTAAGCGGGAACAGCAGGAGAAGCTGGATCGCAAGCTCAAAGCAAAAGCTGCTAGGGACAGATCTAACAGCAACAAGAAACGTCAAGAAGCTGAAGAGGCAAGAAGGGAGCAAGAAATGAGATCACGAGTTGAGGAGGAACGACGGGCACGTGAACCATTGGCTCCACCTACAGCTGTGCATCCTGCGCTTCGAGAGCAACCTCACCTTGGTCCCGAAGAAGTCATTGGGCTCGGAATTGAGACTAACCAGCAGCAACCGGATGAGCCAATGCAGAATGCTGAAGACCCATTCTGCGATCCTCTCCCCTCGCCACTTCCCGAGCATGAACAGCAACAACCCGAGATGCGTCAGACCGATGCTCCTGGAACCTTCACACCAGTCGAGACTCCTATGGAGGATCCCGTCGTCGAAACCGCGCAAGCTGTGCGTTATTCGCAACATACGCCACTCATGGCAACTCCGCCACTCTCACCATCCTACAACAGGGAGCCCACGCCTTCATCATTACTGTCCAACACGATTGACCGACAAGAGAGGACTGCATCGCTGCCCGAGTCTCCGCCTGGCATGCCTGCTCTTTTGGAAGAGCGCAGAACCTCTGAGCCACAATCAGTCGAATCGAAACGTGCCGGCGGTTGGGCTACGCTTTTTCGACGTGGCGGGACCAAGAAGGAAGTCAAACAAGCACCGCCCTCCGAATTGTCATTTACCAACACTTCACGGGAGTCGATGTCCCGCGGCGCCATTCCAGCACATCTTGTGGGTGGCGACCGTTCACCCTTCCAGCGCAACAAGACTGGTACGCCAACCCGCACTCAGAGCAAATTTAGGGAAGACTTGCCTGAGATGCCCGTGTCGCCACCAGATTCTCGCGTGCAATCTCCAGACGTGCCAGATCTACCTGTTGGTGCTGCAGCTATCGCTGCCACCCACAGAGGTAGGGTTTCGCCACGACCTATTGACCGCTTGAATGGTCACAGTCGCAGTTCAGATGTTGACGCCCGTGGTGCACCCCGTTTCGATACGCCTATCAGCCCAAGTGGTCGTGGCGCTGGCTTGGTGTCTGCCTCTCTTGCGTCCGTTGATTCTGAAGGCTCGTGGCTTGCCAGCGGTGGTTCTCTGAAGCGCGGTTCGCGTTCATCACAATTGAGTCGGAGCATTGGCTCTCTCAGCAGGCGCCCGCAGGAATTCGTCGCTAGCTACGAAGACTTGGGTGGTCAAGACAAGGATGCTGAATACATTTCCCGCCGCGACCCCAACCCGGACGCTCAGAAACGCCAGAGCCACCGCCCCATCAGTACTTCTACCATCACTGGTGCTGATGAGGAAAGCATTTACGATGAAACACCGGACATTTCTGGAGCCAGCGCGCCCTTGACCATGCACGGCAGCGTGCGCCGCAAACCCACACTCGTTCACCGCGAACCCATCGCTCGCTCACGAGAAGGCTTGTTCGCCGAGTACGCCACAGGCGAGGTTGCCACCATCGAAGGAGGCAACAAAGAAGATGACTTCGACCCAGTGACTCCAGGCACTGAAGCACAAGTGCACCGTGCGACATCTGTACACTTCGGCGGACGAGGACACGCGAGAAAAGTGTCTGCTGGCAGCGCAAAACTCCTCGACCTCCCACCTTCAAGACGCCAGAGCATGTCGCCCGTCGAGACGAAGCGAGCAAGCTCCGCGTCTCTCTCCAAGATGGGCTGATATCCCAAAAAAATTCAATAACAGCAACAACTTCGACCTGCCTTTTCCACGGCCACGATGTTTACGGCCACAATGCATTTTTGCTTTTCTCTTTTTTCGTAACTCTCATTCGACAAACTCGACATTCTCATATTTCAAACTTTCTACTGTTCGCGGCATACCGCTGTTCTTTTTTCTAACTCCTTACTAATGCGTTTTATACCCATTCGGCTTTTCCTTCTGATGGATTTTTTTAGCCCTTGCCTGTGTGCATTCCCACGAACTTTTTTTCTTCCGATGGGAAAGGATGATGGAGAGACAGGGAAGGTACATGTACTACTTTGAGAAGGGAAGGGGAAACAACGTTCCCTTTGCCCGGCATACAGAACGCCGCGAGGGCGAGATGGTCGACCCTACGTGTCAGACAGAGCCTCCTGAAGGTGGCCCGAGATGGACTCTTTTTGTACAGAAGAACTTTGATAGATTTTGGGAGAGAGAGTGTGTGTGTGTGCGTGTGTGGTGGAAAGGACACTTATATGTATTTCATGAGACGGTTGTGCAGTCTGGCCATTTCGATGGGAGATTTGCGCTTCGCGAAGTGTTTTGCCTGTAATAAATCGAATTCCTACCTACCTACTGTACACCCTTTCACGTCAATTGATCGCTCTCACATCTCATCAGATGTAGAATCTACATTACTTTGCAACTACTACTTCTGTGCTGCTCTCGCGGGAAGCGTGGCCATGTGCATTCCCAGTCGAGCAAGTCACATGTACATACGGTACAATGCACGTGTGCGCCTCGGCGTGTATCTTATTGTACATCGTTGTGCATGTACCACGCCAGCAACGCAGAGGACGCTGCTGTCCGTGGCCGCACAGCTTACATGCATGCATAGTCTGCACAGTGCAGTACAGTACCGGCGATCCGTCCGGGAGTGGGGGCGTGGTCACAGTGGTGGGATTCGACCGTGGCATGCGCATGCGCATATACACCTCTTCAGGTACACCACCATTGCCTACTATGCCTGTCCTCTTTCGTAGTCTAGCCTCAAAAGCCCGTAATGCTAGCCCCGCCACTACTGAGGAGGAGCCAGTACGAAGGCTGGGAAGATTGGGTGAAGCTACATACATATACCGCGAGCCTCTCTCTCGCTGACAGTGGTGGTACCACTGATGCGTCTTCCCTCGCACGCATGTATGTATGTGTGTATGTATGTATGTATGTATGTATGTATGTAATTGTTGCGTGGAGGACCTCTCTGCACGTGCGGACTTGCACGGAACTAGTCAGTGGCGTGGAGTCTTCACGATTGTGTCGCCTCTCTCTTCAGAATGGCCCCGATGCGGTGTGATGTGCGGCCGGCCATTCGCACGTCATTTGTGTGTTATTATACCGGTGCTTCGGCGCGAGGGGACCGCTTGCAGATGATGGTGCGTGGCTCTTGTCTGAGCCTTTTTTGGGAGAGAGGTTGCTGGACTGTTCTGTAAGGATGGCAAGGCTGTGCAATTGTTTAGAAATAATAAGGGATTTGTTAAGGTAGTGAGTGAGGTAAGCAAGCAAGCGTTTTGATTGAAGATGTGCCGGCGAAACACCCCCGAGAGTTACCGATTTGTAAGGAGGCAGAACGATTGTTAGCGAGCATCACCACCACAACGAGTGCATCTATCAAATCATCAAGGCATTTCCAAGCAGCCCCTTACAGCATTCGCCACCCCACCATCATCATCTTATTTATTATCCCATTGCATAATTGTACTTGTATATAATTGCGACCCCAGACGCCTTCCAAAATGTCTGCCTCCCGTATCCTTTCACGCACTCTAGCAAGCTCAGCGCTCCATCGCAGCCTGACCCCACCTACGTCTGCATTCAGATCCGCCACTACTACTGCTACTGCTTTCCGCTCTTCTACTCTATTCAACCACAACATCACCACTACCACAACCAAACGCAACTTCTCCGCTACAATGTCTACCGCCACCGGCGTCCACAACCTCACCACGTAAGTCTCGTTTGGCACACGCGCGCGCGACCGCCCGCATTTGCGCCAGCCTTGCGCTCGAAACAGACAGAAAACTGACTCTATGTGAATCACAGCAAGGCCGACTTCGACGCCGCTCTCGGCGAGAAGGGCCTCATGGTCGTTGACTTCTTCGCCACCTGGTGCGGTCCCTGCAAGGTCATCGCTCCTCAGGTCGTCAAGTGAGTTCTTCCTCCGCGCCCACACATGTCGCAGCCCGCCCGATTACAAATCAAGCATCCGCCCAAAACGAAACAAAGAGCCACAACATGAACACAGACACACGCGCACGCATACTACAAAAAGAGGCACACTAACAAGCTCTTTCTCCAAAAGGTTCTCCAACAACTACACCGACGCCCGCTTCTACAAGATCGACGTCGACGAGGTCCCCGAGGTCGCCCAGGACCAGAGCGTGCGCGCCATGCCCACCTTCTTGCTCTTCAAGGACGGCGAGAAGGTCGGCGAGGTCGTCGGCGCCAACCCCGTCGCTCTCGAGGCTGCCATCAAGACTCACAACGCCCCTGCCGCTTAAGCGTCTCGCCTCGCCTTCACTGGTTTCCGACCCCAGCGACAAGAGATGAACAAAGGGATATCTTGAAGATGGGTGAGGGTGACTACACGATGACGTTGGAAATTCTTCTTTACTTTTTTTTGTGCTTGCACTTGCACCATGAGCAGATACCTTATAGATGCGCTGTGTGTGGCCTAACTGAGCGCCGCGCGAGCGAATGGAATTGAAGGTCATGAATACATCTTTTTTGGTCTTGCTGTCGCGTGGATTGACTCTAGGTGTGATATTAGATCTCAGGCAATTTCGGCTTTGTAATTGCAGCGCTCCTGCTCGTAGACACAGGTTGAGCATTGGCTAAGTACAGATCTTACACGATCGTTGACCTCTGGACTACACGTGAGGAAATCCGAACTGGACATCAAGCACTACAAAATACACCACTGAATCTAGTCTATATGTACAGTCCTGTGCACCAATACAATCATTTATCGCTCCCCCAAATCTCCGCCCAGCCCTCAGGATTCAACTCCAGCGGCCCGTTCAACTCGCCCATCCTAGGAGTCTTCTGTTCGCCAGGCTCCGGCAAGCAGATCCACTCGCGAATACACCCGGGCACGTCTTCCTTCGCGTGGCTAATCACGAGCAACGCCTGCTCTTCGCCCAGCCCTTCCACAACGCCATCGCCATCGCCATCGCCATCGCCATCGCCATCGCCACCGCCACCAGCACCGCCCTTCTCGCCGTGAGCCAGGAAAGCCAAAGCGCGATCGCGGACCGCCTCGTCGATACCGCTGAATGCCTCGTCGAGAATTATCAGCGGCGGGCGATGCACGATCGCTCGCAGGAAAAGCGCCAAGCGTTGCGCAGAGAACGAGAGCTCGCCGAAGCGCATGTCTTCCGCCCAGCGGACGTCTGCTTCATCCTCGAGCTTCGCGCCGCTTTGGACGTGTGGGCCTCGCTGCTGCTGGCGCAAGTCGTTCGCGAACCAGCGCAGAGTGGCGTCGACGCGCTTCTTGCCCACTGCGTCTAAGGTCGGTTTCGCGAGCGGCGCGTCCGCCCACGCAGACTCGAGGGTGCGGCGCAGTGACAGCGTCTTCGGGAAGAAGGCGTGCACTTCGGGACTCGAGTGGCCCATCTTGCGCTGCAGGTCAAACACGCTGATGCCCGGCTGGCCTGGCGTGGGCAGGCGCGAGCGGCCGAACAGTTTGATCGGGAGACCGTAGGTCTGCGGGTGGTCGGAAGTGATGAGGGAGAGCATGGTCGTTTTGCCGCTGCCGTTTGGGCCGAAGATGCCGCAGCGCTGGCCGCGGTGGAGGGACCACCAGAGGCCTGGTTGGGTCTTGTCGGGCTGCTGCCAGTCTCCCAGGACGGTTTTGGGGCCGTAGGAGACGCGCACGCCGTTGAGCTCGACGAGAGCTTCGCCTTTGGGGAGCGGTGGGGAGTGTCTGGGAAAGCCATCTCGGGAGCGTTGTTGAGCGTCGCTTGCGTCTGGTGCTGAAGAGACGTTGTGTTTGCGGAAGGCTTTGGAGGCTTCCAGGACTTCGGCCTTGGGGCCTTGGTGGAGGACCTTCAGGTTCTCGTCTACCACCACGACGTGAGATATCCACTCGGGCACTTCATCCTCCGGCCGCAGACTGACCACCAACCTAGGCTGCCTCCTCTCAGCCAAATTCCCCAACACCCCCGACAGCCTCTTCAGCGTCCTCGGATCCAACCCCATGAACGGCCCGTCAAGCAGCAACACCTCCGGCCTCTCCATCACAGCCCTCGCAATCCGCGCCCGCCGCGTCTGCCCATTGCTCAGATTCGCAACCGGCATCTCCATCAAGCGGCCCAGCTCCAACTGCTCCGTCACCTCCCTCAGAGCCTCCCTCTCTGCAGCCGTGGCCTCGCGCTCCAGCGCATTCAACTCCGTGTGCCCCGTCAGGTAGTCCTGCACTGTGAAATCCGTCTCTTCGCGCCGGCTCTCGTAGCGCGCGCTCAGGTATGCGCCTCGCACGGCGGTGCCGCTGACGTTGCTGCCGCGCTCGGCGTCGAAGCCGACGTATTTGATCGCATGCTGCAGGGAGAGGTTGGCGGAGGAGAGGGCGGGATAGCGCCGGGCGGTCGGCGGGTGGGCGATGTGCTGGCCGGAGAGGATCTGTAGGAAGGTCGTTCGGGCGAGGGAGGAGGGCGAGATGACGGACCAGTTTTGGTTGGTGCTGGTGGTGGTGGTGTTGGGGAGGGTGTAGGAGAGGTTGGGGAAGAGGGGTGGGTTTTGGGTTGTAGTGGTGGTGGTAGTGGTTGATGGGTGGTGTGTGTAGAAGGTGCCGTTTTGGATGGAGATTATTGGGTCGGTGATTGTTGATGTGTATCGTCGGGTATTATTATTGATGTGTTGTGATTGCCATTGGACTTGTGTACGGCATGGCTGGGTGCGGACCAGCGCTCTCCTTAACATGCTGCGTGTGGATGTTTATGTACATGCAGTAGCAGATGCATGTCCGTTAGCACATGCTAGTGATAAGGTACATGGATGGATCGAGATCGATAATCAATCGTCCCTCGGCCGGATGAAATGACGAGGTGGAGCTCGCGGGGTTTGTTGGAGCTTCTCGGTGCTGGAATCCCGAGACGCCTATCATCTTCACGGCGAATGAATAAGGTATACTTCATCTCCACCACATCTCATGAACATCACTTTCGACACTTTTCGCAACCATGCTCTCGTCACTGCAGCCCTCGAGACCAAAAGTAAGAAGAATCAAATCATACCGTTAACTCGTGCAAACTTCTGACCCAACACAGATCGCCGGTCCAAACTCTCAAAGACCCATAAACCAACAACAAACACGTCCACTGAACACGAACCAACCTCGAAGCCAGATGGAAGCCATGCCGCCGCACCATAATCCGGAGTTCAATTCGCCATCAAGCCATACCGCTACTCCATTCAATCCTGCTGTCGTCCATCCCGTCTTCTTCTCACAAGCGTGGCGAAAAGCACCCTACCCTCTACCAGGAACCACTGGCTTCAGCCCTGTCGCAACTGGTTACGTCTTTGGCGGTACTGCTGCTACTCGGAAAGAACCCTCGACCAAATTGTGAGATGCATGCTACCTCCGCATGAGCAACAACGCCATTAATCCAGTCGCCACATCGATTCCACCAACCGCCCATGCTCGACGTCTCGCCTCAGATTCGACAGCTCCTGTTCCATACTCCTCGCCCTTATCATCTCCCTGCATTCTCCACAGACGTCGTCTCGAATATCCTCGAGGAGATCAAGCAGGCATCCTTGGCAGCACGCTGTCGACTCGACTCTCATGAAATCTTGATGCGGGCATGAGTCTGCCACGCTGGGTCCGTTGCCCAGGTTGCCGCTCCTTGCGACGTCGCAGATGAATACCGTGTCATACTCTGTGTGGTTGCAGAATAATCGCGTCTCCACGGTGAGGCACATCTTTGGCGGCGATGTTCGATACAAGTTCGCAACGGCGCAGGAGCTGTACAACAAGCTTTAATTACCTGACTGGCCTATTTGCTACAGTCAATTCTTCAGAAATGTCGATCGATGCCAATATGCCCTTACGCAACGATACGATACGCAGATCTCAACATATTATATATTCAACAGGCCCGCCGAACAAGCAAACTCCAAAATCGCAGTCCTGAAACCTTGCCACAGCTAGCCTCAGGCCAGACAGTGCCGTATGATCATACTCTTGGTGAATGATGTTCTCCGGGCTCACGTGTTCTGCATCCACAGCTAGGCTCCAGCCACGTCTTCGCCACTCGCTGGCATTCTGTCGCCGCGTATAACCTTCGTCTGCTGTTCCACCCTGTTCGTTCTTCGCGTCTTTCTTTCCATGGGATGTCATGGAACGTCTGGCGCGAAATATATGATACCCAACTGCTCGATCATCTCTCCCACGATCGAACCACACTTATCCATCGGCTTCAAACTCGAGCATCAATCAAGCCCTCAACCAATCCAGAAAATACAGGGAGGCACACGGCCCTCAAACATCACCACCACACGTTGCGCGTGCTTCGCCCTTACGAAGATCTCAGGGCCATTCTCATCCATTTCCAGATGTCTTCCTCCAAGCCGCTGCCTAAGTGGCGGAAATCCTACTCAGTCCCCAAGCAGGAACTCAGAGCAACCAGTTGCTTCACCACTCTCAACGTCAAGCGGGCAGTAAATGAGCCCGCCTGCGACAATGCCCTCGAGAAGCTCCGTTACGATCTGGCACGTAAACTCAGCAAGACCAATGTCAGAGTCCCCGTCTCCACGGAGAACAAGATCAGCGGCAATTGGATTGCTCTCGCCATGCCAGATGCTATTCCTTCTAGATTGGGCTTGATGACTCGCATCGCAAGCCTGGTGGCTGTGTGTGACGGTTCCGATGACGGGCTGGCACTCAACAATGCTTCTTGCGACAACTTTACCCTTCCATTCACCAGTGACCTCGCGGAAGCATTGCCTGCCACTCTTGACCACCGTCAACCCTCCGAACGTCGCTGTAATGGGTCTGCCCGTCAGACGAAGTACCGGGCCATCTTCGAGGATCATATCAAGCCAGTCTTGAGCGACCTGCTCTCTACCGACCGTTCCATGGGCTTCAAAGTTCTGACCGCATGGTACCACCATTGTCACGAACCTTTCGCCACTAGCTACCCCACCGTCGAAAGCCCTCTCGGTCTCGAAAGCCCCATACACAGCTCCCTTCGCGCCTTCCCTGGCAACCCATGGGTGTCCACGCTCCGCTACGCCCTAGGTCTCCACCTCGAAGATGCCGAGCTCGAAGTCATCGAGCCTGCCGTCGCGGCAGCGATGCAGAGCGTGGCGCTCACGCGAGACTATTGGGCATGGCCGCGAGACTCTTGCAGCGCCGACAACGTCAAGCGTCTGCAAAACGCGGTCGCCATCTCCATGGTGGAGAGGCAGTGTTCGGAAGCGCAAGCGATGGTTGTCGTGAAGAATGCTGCCATCGCCGCCGAGCGCAGGTTCCTCGATCGGAAGCGCGACTTGGTCGAGGCGATGGGCAAGCAGCACAGCGAGGTGGTCATGTTCTTGGACGCTGTGGAACACTTTGCTGCGGGCAACAGTCTGTGGTGCTCGAGCTGTCCGCTCTACCACCGAAGGCGCTGATTGTTGATTGTATCAATTGTCGGAGGCTACCTCTCTTTACTTGCAACTTTGGGGACATTTTTCTCTAAACCTGGCGTTGGTGATATGTGTGGTCCCTAGCGAACACGATATGAATCATGAATACATGCTCGGAACTGACAGTCTGTCTGGAACGGCTCTCACATCTATTTCAATACTGCGATTGGCAAAGTGGAGAGCCTTGCGGGACAAGACATCCCCTACCATAGATAGCACTCGAGTTTACCCAACCAATTAATCCCACAAAACTCTCTCAAGCGTAACTTGGGCAACTTTCCATTCTCAAAGATTTATGAAGTCTCTAAGCCTTCCACCTCCACTCAAGACCACTGCACAGGCTCGTACTGCGAATACACGTACTCGCTCGACGTCTCGTTCCCCACCGTCACATTCGCCGTGAAATACTCCACGTCGCCGCCCAAGTAGACGCCATACAGCGAAAACAGCGCCGCCGTGATCGTCGCCTGGCCCGCCGGTCTGCTCGTGGGAATGCTCACGTTGGCGGTGATGTTGCCGATGATGTTCGAGTTCTCTGGTTTTCACGAAACAATCATGTCAGCGACTCACTCTTTACTCCTCTGAAGTAATTGGAAGATTGATCAACGACTTACCAGGACCCAAGAACTTCTCTCCCATGAGTGTGCCGAGCGAGCCGGGGTAGCGCTGCTCGGTGGGTGCAATTCCGAACGCCACGGCGACGTCTTGCACGCGCTGGACGTAGTTCTCTGCTCGCAGGTGGATCTGGATGGGAGCGCCGGGGACGACTGTCGCGGGCGCTGAGAAGCCGGTTATGCGGGCTGAGGTCAGGGTGAGGAGGGAGGTTGCGGAGACGAGGAGGGCGAGGGAATGCATCTTGGTGGGCTTTTCTGGCCGTGAGGTCTTTGGGTATGGCTGATGTTTGATCAGATGGACGGGTATTCAAGTCGAGGGTGATAGATGGTGGAGTATGTAAGAGCTTTGGTTGAACGATGACCACGAAGGAAAGAACGTAGACTGTCGAGGAGGTGTTCAGGAAAGGAATGTCACTCATGTGATCCTTATACCTTCTAGCTTACGGTAGTAGTGAGTACGCGTCCTCGATCATCCGCGGTGATGCTGGATACGATCGTGAGGAATAGACTTCGGACGAATGCGCATGCAGGGTGTGGCAAGCCTTGGTCTGAAACATTTCTCGTCATAAGGTATGCTCGATCGCTTTCCTCCCTGTCAAGGGTCTGAATCATTCACCTGCACCTCTGCAGTATCTAACCTCGTCGTCGTTCCTATTTATGGTATATTATTACTACCTTACCATCAACCTCGAGGATAAACTCTTCTCTATTCACGACTCTTACGGCCCGAACGAGAAGACTATTAGGTTCATACCATCATATATAATCCTAGGAGACCTTCAAGTTATAAATAGTAGTGAAGCGTAAGCCGCAATTAATAACGCCTTGAACTTACGGGAAACTACAATACGAACGACGAGGTCAAACCTAACGTTAGTGCTAAGGTATAGTTGCAGCCTGACTCTCCCGATAACTTTGTGTAAGAGCACGGGCAGTTAGCTTAGATTGATCCCTTGAATCAAGAGAACGTGCTCGTGTCGTCACATAGTTTACCCTCTTCCGCTCAAGTGGGAGAAAATCCAAGGCGGACACCTTTGAATGCGCATGGGAGGAGTATTACGACGGATTGAACTGGCAGAATTGACAACATTTCCTGAGCAGATTGGGGTTCTTCGCAGCCTCCTTATGGGTATCTTCTATACAAGTGCAGATCCTAAGCCTTACTCCAACATATTACTCTCCGAGCACATCGCCTACCGCATGTGGCAGACTGCAAGCTTCACTGGTCTCTCGAAGATTCCTGCGGCAGTGAGAACATTGGCACTTTGCGTACAGACGAGGTTGCAACATGTGATGGTAGTTCGCATGGCTCGGACCCCTCGTGCTCATTGACATGGTAGTCTTGGCTTCCTTTGCGAGCGATACCAATTGGTAGTGGTAGCACGGGGGTTTCGTGACCAGTGGCGGGTGGAGTCCGTTCCTGCTGAGCGGAGTTCAGCTCGATGTTGTGCCTGAAATATTCTGAAGTGGTCATGGTATAAGGACTCTGTTCATTGCTTCGTGAAGGGGGCTCTTGGTGGATGTTTGGCTGTACTTGAGCTGCTTGTTGGTCGGAAACTTGGGCGGAGGAATCTGTGCTGTGATCAGGATCTTCGCCCTTTTCACGGTCAGGTGTGAGTGCAGGTTTCTGTCCTTGTTGGTCGGATCCCGGAACTGATGGAGCGGTTGTCTTCTTCCGACGAGCATCAGCTATGAGTCTGCTGAAATCGTCCTTGTTTTTGTTCGCCCAGCTATTTCCATCGAAATCTTTGCGCATGATTCCATAGCCTTGGTTTGTTGTTGGTGCTCTCCCTCCCTGTGTCCTCTCCCATGTGTCCAGATCATGAAGGAGCTCCCTCTTGGTTCGCGCGTTACTCGAATCGCAATTCGCATTCCACAAATTGACCCATTCAGTATGTCGCCTCACCATGAGCTGTTTGCTGCCAAAACTTGGGAGTCCGAGCTCGTCCATCTTCTTACGCATCGCTGTCTCTTTCAACAAAGAATAGTTCAGCTCCGATATTCGATCCTGGGGTCTTGGTGTGTTCCGTTGTGAACCTCTCGAGCTGTTGAATCCGCCTGTGGCTATTCGCGATTTCGCCTTCCTCTCTGCCTCTTTCTCGTCCTCGCATCTGTCGAGATGTGGCTCGACTGCTTCGAGCTTCATGCGTTTCCCACAACCAAGCGGACATTCGATCAGACCGTCGTCTTTTGGTTTCTCTGGCTCAAAACTTCCATCCTCATCGGAATCCTCCACTTCAATGAGTTCCTGCTGCGAACTTTGTGACGCGGCAGTGCGCCTGCTTTTGCTGCGAGTGGTCCTGCCTCCTCCTTCTGCCTCAGCTATGTCGTCAGAGTCCGGTACTGCTCGTTTTCGTTTCGCAGACTTCTTGTCTTGTTTCGCTTCATCTCGCTCTTCTCTTGCGATCTTCAAGGCTTGTGGTCGAGCGTCCAAGAATGTTGACACAACTTCTTGCAGCTGCCAGTTGTTGCGCAACTTGCTCGCCTGATCGGAAGCTCGACAGGCAGGACAGCGACCGTCAGCTGATAGCGATGTGCGTATGCATCGCGAACAAAACGTGTGCGAACATGATGTGATCATAGGCGTGTCGTAGAACTCCTTGCATATTTGGCAGTGGAGTGCGCTTTCCAGGTGAGAGAGAAGAGCGAGCGGCGTGTTCAACCAGTCCGTTGAGTCCGGGACATCGTATGCGGAATCCATCAGAGAGGCGTGGGCATGTGGGTAAATCAACTGGTCTTGCGACAGCTCGATCTGGTCGTGGCGATGGGTAATTGTTACACGTCGCGGGCGAACAAAGCGGTGCGCGTCGGCACGTGACGTAAATCATGAACTCTGCCGCTTCCTCCGCTGAGAGTTTCAACACTTCTCCTCCACCTCCATCTCAGATGGTGCGCTAAAAACAAGCGTCCATGGTCGGACCCCTTCGATGACCCGAGATCTGCAATAATAATGGGACCCTCGCCTCACGTCACCGGCTCTTCGACAGACGCAGGTTCTGATACAGAGTTGAATTGCTGGTATGCGCTCAAGTTGGACTGAAACTCTCGAGAAACTCAAGGCGTGACCTCAAACCCCACGGGCCACGGCAGGCACCCCAGTCGCACCATGTAGCAGATTGACAGGGTTACATATGCCATTATTGAGGTGGCCGCAGATGTCGGGTTGCAGTGCTGCCGATTCCGATGACGATCCCTGTGAACTCAAGTTAGAGGCATCGGTTCCTCTTCGTTACACCAAGGCAATCGGGAATGTGTTTGCGGATCTGGTGACGATGTCCTACGTATCCCGGGAGGAGGAGCAACCTACTGCTCTTTCGAAATATACATAAGGTCATGTCGATCGCAAGACATGCGTTCTTTCTTCACTGCTGCGTTGACTCCCACTTTCCTCGCAGTCTATCCCGACCTTAGACATTTGTCTTCCTTGTGACCTCCAGTTTAGGTGATAGACACCATCGAGACCAATAACGACAAGATCATCCATATCACCAAATACACTCCACCATCATGTACGGATTGTCAACTCTCGCGGTCCTTGCGACCATTGCCTCATCGGTTGTCGCCGCTTTGAACAACACAGGCGAGTACCGCCTGAAGACAGAACTGAAGCCTCATCAGAGGAACAAGCGCCTCTTTGAGAACCTCGTGAGTGGTGTACCGTCTCTACTACACGTGCCTGAGCTAATTGGATAGTACGTCTTCTCATACCACACTGGTGCCGGTTTGGGCGATGCAACATTCACGAGGAACGCCTCTGCTGCACCAGTGGGTTTCCTCAACGCGACGAACACGTCTACCGCTGAGGCCCCGAATTATGTTCAAGAGTTCGACCTTGGAACTCAGTTCCCTTGGTAAGACACCCATCATCCATGCTGGGTGGAACAAACCAACTGACAAGTAACGTAGGAGCATGAACCTGGCGTTGGCCGACACCGCTTATTCTGGCTGGCAGCCTGTTCGCATCGACGCTGGCGCAGGAGGCTCGTCGCGCGGCGACGGCGAGGGCTTCTTCATCAACTCGACTGGATTGCAATGGAACAGCTCTCCTGGAGGCGATCCCGCCCTCGATGCTTTTGGAGGATGGATTGTTTGTGATTGGTGGCACGGTAAGCCAGGAATAAGGACTTTCAGTTTCGACAGACTGATGCTGACCTTGTCGTTTCTGCAATCAGGTGTCCCGCAGCTGTTCTTCCGCTTGGCCTACTACGATCTCCCGCTCCCGGCCAGTTGCGCCGATGTATATCTCCGACCCGAATACATCTGAGGTGGTCATCATGCAGAGCGCGCACGCGAAATGAGTGATTTCGCGTGGAATTGTTGGACCGAAGATGTACACGACCTTAATGATGATGGACAAGCAGAGCGATGCTCAAATCGCCGCTGTACGAAGCGTTAACAGCAACTTAATAAATCTCCCTTTACCCTCATTGAGATCCTTCTATGCATGTTCGATCACAATGTCATTAGAAGCTTGTATAGACCTTGCGGCATCTTGTCTAACGATCTGAGAATACACGTATCCACGTCAACACATGGACATCACGTAAGTGTATGTTTTTGTGGGTGTTAGGGTTGGGGTTGGGGTAATACGGATCTTACTTTCCTCGGTCAAAATTGCCTCATGAGTATTCGAGAGGTTGGGATTGAGATCAGTGGGAGAGGAGAGGTATCATTATCGATGGTTGTTGCTGTTTGCTGATTGAGGGACTTGTAAGCGTCTAGTTTTCGTCGTTGACACGGTTCGACGACTCGCGATGAGGAATTTGGCTTGCGTCGTGGACTGGCTCATTCGCATTACTGTAGAATGATATTGCAATGAATGCAATGAAATCATGTGAACTTGATGTAGGCAATCCGATGTCATCACAAGACTCATGGAACTCAGGTAGATGCCTGGGCTGACCGAGACTGATGCGACAAACCACGCCTACCCACACGGGGCGTCACAATCATATCCTTCCCCGTAGACCTTCGCCCAGAACTTGACAATTGGACAGAGGACAGAGGCAGATTCATATCAAAGCACAGCAGGCTCTGCTGACCGCGATATGATGCGTGCGACTCATTGCGAAAGGCTCTGAAAGCCGCATCGGCGTCTTCGTAATTCATTTGCTTGCGCAAGAAGAACAAAAGTATCTGCTGGTGCACCCAGATGTGCACCCACCCAGTAGGTGGCTCTTCAAAGAAGAGAGATCCGTGCCCTTTCAGGTCATGAGTGCAGCGCGAGATATCGTACCGTTGCCGTCGTGTGCTTTGTCTGTACGACAGTGGCAGGTTCCAGAGGATAGCCTCGGATCCTGAGTCCTTCAAGGATCGCTCATGAAGGATCGTGTGGTAGAGATGTTCACTGCTTGCAAGCTTTTCGATGGTCGTGGAGAAAGGAATACCAGCCAACAAGGCAGGAGACTTTTCGAACAGGCAGAGACAAAGCGCATGTCGATGCTGAAGTTGCTCGTCCCCATCCTCTTATCTCAAGGCCGAGACAAGGATTGCGCCGCTTGTCGAGCGTGTTAAAAGTCCGGCGCTGTCCCAATCCCGCAAGGCATAAATATTCTGACAACCGGCCAGGCATCGACGGCAACTGAAGTCATCATGGGGCCCGTTCTCAATCCAGGCGTACCTGACAAAGCGGTAGAGACACACCGGCTCCGGCTCCAACTCACCAAGCAACTTCATGAGATAGCCTCTTCACTATCAATCCCTCAGTGCCGTGACGCCATGCGCTTTCGTTGGCTGATCTTTCACTGGAGGACGATGCTTTCTTTTAGAGATACACTGCTTTGTTGACATTGTGTCGCTTCCATAGTTCCTTGGAGGCTCTTATGGCGCAAGCATTGTAGTCCTGCAGATTCGTTCGGCAAATGATTCTGACGTGCTCAAAAGTCATCTGGTGTGCCAAAGGCCACTCTTCACTCGGAGCCTTCTGACGAATGCGATATTCATTAGCCCACTTCCGTAGCTCCTCGCTATTGACCTTGACGGTCGAAACGTTCGTGGGGAGTAAGACTCTTCGTTCGCGTTACACAGAGGATTTTACAAAGGAATAGCAATCTCTGGGAAATTCAAAGCCAGGCATCGTTTTTCTCGATCTTCCTCTCATTGCGCCGCACGCATACATGGCAAGCGATGAAGCAAAGACTCGGCTACCAAAGTCCTATACCGCATGCTGCAACGGCGCTCTCAATCCGCAGGTCTCGGCTTCACAGCCCGAAGGAAGTAGCTGAGATGTCTGGTAAGAGTAAAGTCCTGTCGGATCCCACGCCCTGTGAGTCCGTGCATCTACTTCAGCCGCATGTCTGTAATGGTGAAATACCGCTGTCCTTGCATCTTGTTCGAACCTCGTGCATACTCTAATGTCGTGATTTCCGAGAAGCATTCGTAGAAGATATGCAGGTACGGGCCGAGCGCAAAAGGATGGATTTCGCAAGGCACCATACGAAACACTTAGGTGGAGTGTTGGGCACCTTATGACATCGCTCGCCAGACAAATTGTGATGATGGAGGATTCTAGAATTCCCTATATCGGTTGAGCAGGCTTTCGCGATATTCAATCTTTAGCATTGGGCGCACAACGAGCTTGGTTCCTGATCGGCGGGCCAACTGCGGTGGGGGCAATGATGTGAATTCGATCATCGACATGAGGGCATTTGATGACATCACATTGAAGGACACCCCCACTACTACATCAAAAGGTTCTGCTGCGCGTGTCTTGTGCTCTCTTTCCCCCCCATTCATATCAACAACATCTCAATTACTCTTCAAAACCCTCATAACAACCACTTAAACACCAACCACCCTCCACAACCACACAAACATGTCTAACGTCGGATCCCGCAGCACCTACGAGGCTGGTGACCAGGTACGAAACATCCTCAAGTTCCAATGATGATTCGGGTCAAGTCCAATGAATTGACATTGTACAGCGCACCGAGAAGGACTCCACCATTCGCGCCCAGCAGGAGGCCAACCGTTTCCACGAGGGCAAGGAGAACTCTCACAAGGCCAACGACTCCAGTATGTCTCAAGATTTGAACCCAGTGTTATACGAGCTGGAATGCTAATGCTGGATATAGAGGACGAGCGCACCATCGCCAACCAGCTCGAGCGTGAGGAGAAGCGCGAAAAGGAGCCCACTCCCGAGCCCCAGGAGGTCACCGAGAGCAAGAAGGACGCCACTCTACCCGTATGTGTTACCTATTCCAAATTGCGACGCATCACGCATATCTCTAACAACACCACAGGCTAAGAACCACGGCAACGAGCCCAGCAAGGGTGCCAAGATCGACCAGGAGCTCCGCGAGGAGGAGGAGGCCGCGCTCAAGAAGAAGGGCAACTTCGGCCCCCAGTAAGATGTTAGCATTGACTCTTTGACTTTAAAAAGCGAAGCGCGTGCATGAATGTTACGAATCACACTTGGTTACGAAGCATTGGAGGATTTTGAAAATTAGATACCAAAGCAATATTTAATTCTGAGTGCACATATTTCCAGTTTCACAACGTCTGACGAGTGTGATCGACGATGCGACACTACTTGACCTGAAATGTGTTCAAGGACTGAACTCCGATGTAATGATGATGCAAGAGAACTTTAGCTTCCTCCGGCACGGGCCATCCGGCCCGAAGATTAGCGCTGTGCCTTACAGCGACAACGATCTAGCCATCCACACCCAAGCATCGCCGCGTGACAAACGTACAGTATCGCTCATCAACAAACCCTGTGACTTTGAAGCAGTCATCACAGTGCGCAGAGCTGTCTTCATATCTATGGACAAATGACGCCGAACTCATATTCTGATCCTGGCACCTGAGGCCGGCCTCTCAACACCGTTCCAACTGCTTTATCGACCTAAAATGGGGCAAGGATACTCTCTCACAACGTTGCCTGCAGGCCCAAGCGCCATCGAGACACCAGAGCTCGCAGACCTGACTTTTGAGAAGGCCCTGGGTGGCCCTAGATTCCTCAGGACAGTGCGCGCTCAGCACAAAAGCGGTATCGTGGTGGCCAAAGTTTGCATGAAGTCGAGTGCCAAGGTTTCTTTCAGCAAATATGCAACGGCTCTTCGGAAGGAACGACGCATGCTCGAGAACGTGCCGAATGTGCTAACCTACTCACGGGTGCTGGAGACGAGCAACTTCGGCATCTTGGTCAGACAATACATTCACAGCTCACTTTATGATCGCATGAGTATCCGCCCTTTCCTGGAAGGCATCGAAAAGAAGTGGATCGCTTTCCAGCTGCTGTTTGCCGTTCGTGACTGTCATGCCCACGGTGTGTTCCATGGCGACATCAAGACCGAAAATGTGTTGGTGACGTCTTGGGGCTGGGTGTACCTTACCGACTTCTCATCAGCGTTCAAACCTGTCTACCTCCCGGAAGATAATCCAGCAGACTTCACATTCTACTTTGACACAACATCCCGGCGGACATGTTACCTGGCGCCAGAGCGTTTCATTGCACCAGGTCACCAGCCGAGCGATCGTGATGCTGTGCAGTGGAATATGGACATCTTCAGCTTGGGCTGCGTTCTTGCTGAGCTATTCACGGAAACGCCAACATTCACGCTCAGTCAGTTGTTCAAATATCGCAAGAAAGAGTACGATCCGGCCTTTGCACTCCTGAGCAAGATCGACGATGTACATGTTCGCTCTCTCATCAGCAGCATGATTCGTCTTGACCCCCAAGAGCGTTGGCATGCGCAGGACTATCTCGACGAGTACAAGGGAAAAGCTTTCCCTCTTTACTTCTACCAGCATTTGCACACGCTCACGCAGGAAGTCACGGACCCAAGCGTGGGGAGAAAGGCTTCGACCGCCCCCAACAGCAACAACGGTGAAGCGGATGATCGGATTGACCGTATTTATCATGATTTCGAGATGCTGTCTGTATCGCTCGGGTATGAAAAGCTTCCGGATCACCAAAGTCGCAACAAGCATGGATCTGCTCAGCTACTGTCGCTATTCCCGTTGCAAGTCGACCTGCCCAATTCGCGACATCCCGCAGTATCAGCACCACCTTCACAGAGCGACGACGGCACGTGCATTCTCTTGAACGTCGTCACTGCTTCTCTACGCAGCACTGCCAGAGCCACATCCAGAGTCCGCGCCTGTGAGCTCTTGCTTGCGTTTGCCGAACGCTTGCCGGATGAGGCCAAACTTGACCGCGTTCTACCGTACATCATGCCTCTTCTAGAAGACACAAACGAAATGGTCCTGGTAGCGGCGTTGAGATCTGTCACACAGCTGTTGGCGCTGGTCACGGTCGCCTCACCAGTGAACTCACTTTTGTTCACTCAGTACATCTTCCCTCGGCTGCAAACGTTCACGAAAAGTGCGAGCTTTCGCAACAACAACATGGTGCGCGCCACATATGCAGCTTGCCTGGCTAGTCTGTCTGAGACAGCCGCTCGGTTCCTTGACATGATCCAAGCTCTCAGAGCAGATGGATCGATGCCCTCCGCCAACGCGGGAACCGAAGACGACGGGGCAGGACTCTTCGCCTTGGACGCTTATGATGCTACACGACTTGAACTCATAGAGCAGTTCGAGGCTCAGACAAAAATATTTCTTGTTGACCCGGATAATTCTGTCCGACGAGCTTTCCTTTCGTCAGTCACAAGTCTTTGCGTATTCTTTGGAGAATCAAAGGCCAGCGAGGTTATACTGAGCCATCTTAATACATATCTGAATGACCCGGACTGGATCTTGAAGTGTGCCTTTTTCAAGACCATTGTTGGTGTCGCGGTCTACATTGGAGGAGCAAGCCTTGAAGAGTTCATTCTACCTTTGATGCTGCAGGCACTTTCGGATTCCCAAGAATCGGTCGTGGAGCAAGTACTTCGCTCGCTTGCGAGCATGGCCGAACTGGGATTACTACAACGAGCCAAGACCTGGGAGCTTATCGACACCATCGCACGTTTCTCCATGCACCCCAACCTCTGGATTCGGGAAGCCGCTTCGCACTTTATCTCGGCGGCGACGACATTCCTTTCTGTAGCTGACATCCGCATTCTGGTCACTCCTTTAGTCTCGCCCTATCTCAAAACTCCCGTGGCCAACATGAATGAGGCAGAACTGCTAGACGCCCTGAAGAAGCCTGTGCCACGCGCAGTCCTAGATATGTGTATTCAATGGGCAACACGGGCAGAAAAGGGCACCTTTTGGAAGCCTGCAAAGGAGGCGAGACAGTTGTCTGGACGAACAACATCGTACATGCCACCTGTGTCCTCAGTTGCCGAGTTCGGGCTAAAGTCCGTAACCAAGATGCAAAAGATCGATGAAGACGAGCAGTGGCTGGGTCGCTTGCGAAACGCCGGCATGCAGAGCGAAGATGAAATGAAAATCCTTGCTTTCAGAGAATATCTCTGGAAAGCGGCACACCGTGGACGCGCGAACGACTCGAATGAATCAAGCACTGCATATGAGGAAGTCGTATTACTGGCCCGGCACAAGATCAGACCACACACGGTCTTGTTTGAAAATGATGTGAACACCTACGAGGAGCATGTGCGTGGTCAAGACTATGATCGATCCATTGCCGAAGCTTTACAGGAGGCAGCAACTGCGGTGAAGCAAGACGATTCTCGAGCCAGAGAGAGGGCCGGCGACGATGCAAGCTCGGCCAGAACGGACGGACAGAAAAGTCCGAACTACTTGGGCATTCAACCAATCAAGATTTCGACTCTACAGAAACGAAATTCAGGCAGCCTTTCTTCGTCACCGAGCTCTGGTCTTGATCTACTGGCCAAGGATAACGACAGCGCCTTGCGCCACCGCACTACTGGTGTTGTTCTTCTACCTGGACACAACCCTCGCAGCAAAGCTGCTCCTGAGGTCTCGACAGATGGCGCAATGGCGGCAGGCAGATTGCAGGCCCCCATCAGAAGCCCTAGCCGGCGACCTTCACCTTCTGCAGGATCAGTGCAGCCACAACGTCAAGGGTTGGAGCGAATGCAGAGCAGCAAGTCTTTTCACAATTACGATGGTAACGACCCGACGGTGCTGAAGCTGCTGGATGCCTTGTACGTGGATAATTATCCTGTGGACGTCGCCGAGTTCGGACCACTTATTCAGCTACCGAAACGTGGCCCGATACCTAGCAGCAGCAGTCAAACTACACCAGGACCCTGGCGACCACAGGGCAAGTTGATGGCTGTCTTGAGTGAGCATACTGAACGAGTCTCGCGTATACTCGTAGCGCCTGACCACACCTTCTTCCTTACTGCTTCCGATGACGGCTCCATCAAAGTATGGGACAGTGAACGCCTCGAACGTAATGTCAGCCATCGTTCGCGCAACACATATCGTCTAGCGCCAAACGCCAGAGTCACAGGCTTGTGCTTCATAGAGTCAACCCATGCTTTCATTTGCACAGGCTCGGACGGCAGCGTGCACGCCGTCAAAGTCGACATCACCACAGAACCAGGAAGTTCAACTCGTTACGGAAAGCTTCGCTGCCTACGTGAGTGGCATATTCCTACTTCACACCCTGCTGGGGAACACGCCGTGTGGGTAGAGCATTACCGAGGAGAGTCCGTCAGCACTCTCATTCTGGCAACCAGTCTCAACCGTATTTTGGCCATTGACATGCGTAAGATGACACCCCTCTACGAATTTCACAGTCCGGCACAGCATGGCGCTTTGACTTGTTTTTGCATCGGACGACGTCACGACTGGCTTTTGACTGGGACATCGCATGGCGTGCTTGATCTTTGGGATCTCCGTTTCAAGCTCAAGCTTCGATCGTGGACTTTCCCCAGCGCTGCACCAATCACACGTCTCCAACTTCACCCGAGCCGTAAGACCGCTCGAAGAAACAGGGTGTGTATCTCGGGTGGCACGAACCGGGGTGAAGTGACAGTGTGGGACATTGAAAAGGTCATCTGCCACGAGATCTACCGACCTGCTACCTCAGAAAATAGAGATCGGCTTCACCTACGCGATTATGAGCTTCGAAACCTCGATGACGACAAATATGAAAGCCAGCTGAGCAGAGTCGCCGATGCTGTGCGGACTGACTCCAGCATCTCGGACTCCGCCGCTGCTGCTTCTGCGGTCTCGTCTTCACTCTACTTCGGCCAACAACAAATCTCAAATGACTCCGAAACACAGTATGCATTTGCCGTGACCGGCGGCCCAGATGGCCGGGTACGATTCTGGGACTGTGAAAGGCTGGAAGGCTGCAGATTGATCAGCGGCGGTGCGCCGGACGACAAACCCACCTACACTTTCAGTGCTCTTGGCCTTGATACCAAAGTTATAAGCGAGAAATTATCTGACAGCAGTGGCAATGCTGCAGATGTGGTCGAGTCAAACAAAATTTCGGCGAATGGATCTACGAAACGTGGGCCGACAGCAAAGTCCAGATACGAGGCGATTCGTTCGTCGGCGCAGCAGTTGCTCGACGGGCATCTGGATACTGTTACTGATGTTGCGGTGTTGGAGCGGCCATTTGGGATGATTGTGAGCGCCGATCGGTCGGGACAGGTGTTTGTGCATCAGTAAAGACTTTTTTGAAAATAGATCAATATGACCATCACTTTCACTCCACTACATGCCAACGTTGGCCTCGCCTTTCGGATCCGATCCAACGGCTGTTGCACACAATTCTTATGCATGTGTCGGTGGCAGCAAGTGAATATGCACACAATATCTACATCGTATCATTAAATCATACACTTAACTAAAGCTTGGACCCAAGATTGACATGCACAGCCTTGATCTGCGTGTAAGCCTCCAGACCCGCTTCTCCCAACTCCCTCCCAATACCACTCTGCTTCACGCCTCCGAACGGAATGCGCGGATCGCTGTCCTGGCTCGAATTAATCCACACCATACCCGCCTCAATCTCCGACGCAACGCGATGCGCCTTCTCGATATCGCGCGTGAACACCGAAGCGCCGAGGCCATACTCGCTGTTGTTCGCTCTGGCAATCGCTTCGCTCTCGTCCTCGAACGTGCCGATGACCGCAAAGGGCCCGAAGACTTCCTCGCGCCAGATCGCCATGTCTTCTTTCACGTCTGTGAAGACTGTCGGCTGGACGAAGAAGCCCTTGCCGTCGACCGGGCAGGCTTTGCCGCCGATGGCTAGCGTCGCACCCTCGGCCTTGCCCTTATCGACGTATGAGAGGATGCGGTCGAGCTGTGCCTTGGAGATCTGAGGGCCTTGGAAAGTGTTTTCATCCCATTGGGAGCCGATCTTGGAGACTTCTGAGACGGTCTCCTTGTACTTGGCGATGAATTGGGGGTAAATGTCACGCTGTACGAGGATTCGGGAGGTTGCGGTGCAGATCTGGCCTTGGTTTGACATGATGCCAGCGTGGGCCCATTTCACGGCTTGCTCGAGGTCGGCATCGTTGAAGACTAGGAGAGGTGATTTGCCGCCTGTTTCGAGGGTGATGTTCTTGAGAGTTTTGGCGGCGAGGCCCATGATTCCTCTTGCGGTTGCGGTGGAGCCGGTGAAGGCGACTTTGTCGACGAGAGGGTGCTGTACTAGGGCTGAGCCTGTTTCGGCGCCGTAGCCGTTGACTACGTTGACGACGCCGGGTGGGAATCCGGCTTGCTTGATTAATTGTGCGAGTATGAGAGCGCTAAGGGGGGTCTGCTCAGCGGGTTTGAGGACGATGGTGTTGCCGCATGCTAGAGCGGGTCCGAGTTTCCAGGCGGCCATAGAAAGAGGCTATGGTGTGTCAGCATTTGCCGGAGATCGTCTAGGGGTATATTATTGGTACGTACGTAGTTCCATGGAATAATCTGTGCAACAACGCCAATAGGTTGGCGCAGTGTGTAAGCAAACTTCTGGTGTGTAGTGCCAATAGTCTGCCCGAAGATTTTGTCTGCCCAGCCGCTGTAGTAGCGGAATGTGTTGATGGTCTCGGGCAAGTCCTCAGTCAACGCCACAGAGTATGGTTTGCCTGGAGAATATGGTCAGCTTCGCATGATATAGGTGCTAAGATCAGATGCATACCATTATCCCAAGCCTCGACCGAAGCCAGCACTTCTTTGTTGGCCTCAATGAGATCCGCGAGCTTGCTCATCAAGACACCTCTGTCCGTGCCGGGCAATAGTTTCCAGGATGGATTGTTCAAAGCTGCCTTAGCCGCCTTGACAGCAGTGTCGACATCTTTAGCTGAGCCGGCGTGCACTTCCGCGATGGTAGCCTCAGTACTGGAAATATGGTCAGCAGCGTATCACGGCAATATCTAGACTGTGGTAATCTTACGCAGGATCAATTGAGGCGATAGTCTTGCCACCAGAAGCCGGCACCACCTCGCCATTGATGAACAGTCCCAGCGGCTGCTCGTACTTCTGCCCATTCGGCGCAGTGATCTTCTTGAACAAAGACATATTGGATTGTGCGGTTGTGTTGTTTGCAGTCGCGAACTGGCGGAAGTATTGTACAGGCAACTGCTGACCGAGATCAGTGATGCGTTTCAATAGTAATATGAGCATATGTCTCTACCACTGCCGGCGACGATAGCTACCACTTGAAGCTACCACCAACGAGCGATAGCTACCTCACCTCCGCCGGCAGGACATTCCCACTTGGTGCTAGCGACAACATCGCCCGCAGGATGGGGGAAGGCCACGCGAGAGGCTCGCTCATGGATGCATACCTTAACTCTGCTGACAGCCTCACTCAACCGCGGCATAAGCATGATGATTCACAGACCTTCTCTCTACGCAGCCAAAAGAGACCGGCGAGCGAGAGCTTCTTTCGAGAATCGGGGGCCGCGCACGCCGATTATGCACGGGGTTGGAGCGCAGTAGTATCGTTCGGTCAGCGAAACGCTTGTCCTTGTCTTATCGGGGAGAGATCCACCCGACCTCCAGAAACAGCTGTTGCTTGGACCGAGAATCCCAGATAGCACTACCCCGTGTTTCCCCACGCCCAAACTCTCTTCGCGAGATCAGGCGAGCGCCGCTCCTGCCTGTTCGAGGGACCCTGGAGGCTGGCACTTCACTTTGGTCTGCAGAGTTGCCGCATTAAGATGGTCCAGCCGATGGGGCTGGAGTGCATCAGATCGCCGTTTTGATTAATGCTTATCTTTGCGCTATGGCGGTCCGACTCCACGGCCTCGTTGATCCTTTGGATATGGTATACGCTCGCGATAAATGCTAGAGCCACGAGTGTTGTTATTACGTCTTCGGCGTGTGAGTACGCCTGCAGATACTCTCTTGAGGTTACACGCGGCCAAGGGGTTGCATCAGGCAGCGTCAATGCGGGTTCGCGATTGTTCGGATGGATTAGTATCACGAATGGCAACGAGGGCAGGGAGTCAGGAGCAACATGTGGTAATTATTTGACCAATATGTACGGAAATATACAGTTCGCTATGATACATGGCCCGAGAACGTCTTCTTCAATGTGCCGTCGTGAGTATCCTCGTCGGCCTTGTAAGGGCTGGCAGGCCCGTCCAGCTGGCCATTCACCACGCCAAAGGTCGCTGTGTCGGTTTGTAGGTATGATCTGTGTCCCTGGACGAACCAGAATCCAATAGCAATGACGAGCATCACGCCGAAGACTGCGATGGCCCAGTTCATATCAGCAACAGTTGGGTTGGGATTTCCTGGGAAGAAGAAGAACACCGTCGTGATGCTGCAGTAAATGACCGAGACAACGTTGCACGTCATGCCGTATCTTCCTAGGTGGAAACACCTGGATTCGGGAAGCTTGTTGCGTCCGACGATGAGAAGCACGACAATTGGAAGCGCGTACGAAATGGTCAGCGCAATTGTGCTGACACTGAGAATGGCGCTGAGCACAGTGTCTGCGAAGAGGTATAGCACTCCAATGAGCGCGGCAATCGCGCCTTGCGCCCAGGTTGCGCGGACTGGAGATCGCCATTTGTCGTCAACCTTGGCGAAGTAGCGGTAGAAGGGAATTCCTCCATCACGCGCAAAACTCCACGTCAGTCTGGATGCTGTGGTTGCAAGACTGAGGTTCTGTCCGACACCGTTGATGATAAAAAGCGCTAGCAAGACAGCGGCACCGTCGATTCCAAGCACACTTTGACAGAGAGTGATGAAGGCGTAGTCGGCGTTGACAATGTCATCGTAGTTTTGCATGCAAAACAAGCAGACTACCATGAAAATGAAACCAGTCACGGCGCCTGTCAGGACTGAAAGCCAGATGATGCGTGGCCCCGATTTTGCCGGGTTGGGAAGCTCTTCGACCATGTGAATACAGGCGTCGAAGGCGGTCAAACCATATGCTGCCTGTACAAGACTGATGAACCAAGTGACCCCGCCGGACCAGCTTGACTGATTCATCCACGAGGTGAAGACCCAACGACCAGACTGGAAGTTCAAGTCTGGCTTGATGCCCACCGAGATGAGAAGTGCCAGACAGAACACCAAGAAAAGTAGGATGAACATGATTCCGACCACACTGTTGATCCCAGGGAGGATGCGATCTCTGCGACAGGCTACGGCGTTGACCACCGTCAAGAAGAGGATCACTCCCACGTAGATCAAGAACTTAACGTAGCCGTAGCTGGCTGGAGCCCACTCTGGATCATATAGAAGCTTGAGGGCCAGCATGAACTCCGACATGAATGCCGCCTGCGACGCAGTGATGGTCCACCATCCAAAGGTGTTGATCCAAGCGCACATGTACGAACAGAAGCGCCCGACAGGGGTGGTCCAGAGGCGGTAGATCCAGTACGCCTGACCCATGGCCGTGGGCATGGCGCTTGTAAGCTCTCCCAGAGAAACGGCAACGCAAAGGTTGCAAATAGTCACCAGAACTAAACCCCAGAGGATGGCAACCGGGCCTCCATTGGTGATACCGTCGGACAAATTCTGTGAGAAGGTCGACCAGGTACCTAGGACAGTAAAGGCAAGAGCGAACATGCTCCACGAACTGAACTGCCGGGACAGCTCTTGCGAGTGGCCCAAGCCAGCAAGAATGTCGGCATCGTGTTCATTCTGTTCTTCACGGCTGCCGGGGCCGTCGTCGAAGGGTGCTGTTGATATGTCCATCTGAGTGAAATTTCGGTTTGGTCTGGTGCGTGTCGCCGCAGAGGCACCAGCGATGGCGGACGAGTGGCCTTTACATGCTCTGCTATCGTGCGACGCAGGCTGCTTGGCCGCGTGCTTGCCCGAGCTATGTGGCATGCGTAGGGTTGGCAAATGGCAATGTAGATAGCCAGAGACGGTTATCGCGCCTTGGTCTCCACAACTTCCTCGTCCGGGCTAGTAGGCGATAAGGTAAGCTTCTGCGTTTGAAGCGTGGCTTTGGCTTCCGAGTC
The DNA here is from genome assembly GCA_001553865.1 of Cladosporium sp. BSL10. NCBI lineage: Eukaryota > Fungi > Ascomycota > Dothideomycetes > Cladosporiales > Cladosporiaceae > Cladosporium > Cladosporium sp. BSL10. Next base: position 80,464 of record LJJI01000211.1, read on the forward strand.
TGCGGGGGACGGCTGCGAGTCAGCACAGACCTGCCATGCGTGTTGAAGATTGGTCACGAGGTGCAAGGTGTCGATGGCGTCCGCGGATGCCACGCACCCGGGCGTCAGCTATCGCTGCATGTCTGTTTCGGCGTCTCTTCCACCATCCAGTGGAACAACTTCGTACATTAGGTTTGACTAACCTAAACGGCAGGTACATGCGGCTATGCCTACAGCTGTCTCAGCTCTGGACTGCTGTAGCATTGCGGCGTGTCCTCACGAGTATATAATGTCTAGACAGCATCCTTCCACTGCCCTACTTTCTCCAACATCACACTGAGCACCGAAGGCACAACAAGCATTCCTCCACAGAACAATCCCACACAACCATTCACAATGGCTGCCGATACTGAGATCATTGCCGGCTACGAGGTTTACACCCCGGAAGCCGCTGCAGAACTCCCAACTGAACGAGTCCAGCACCCTCTTGGTGAGTGCATGATATTTTTCATCACATGTTGATGGCGTAGGCTGACACTCTGGTACTCAGACCAGCTCACTGTGGCCGAAATCATTGAGGTCGCAGATATTGTTCAGAAACACTACAAAGATGCGCGTGTGAAGTTCAATGTCATCACATTGAAGGTGAGCAGCACCAATACGCCAATCCAAATCGTAAAGATATTAAAAACCCCATCAGGATCCCATCAAATCCGAGTATGTGGCCTGGCGTGATGCCAATGGCCCAAAACCAGAACGTCGGGCCTTTGTGATTGTCCTCTTGAATGGCTCAGCTCAGGTCAATGAGATCCTGGTCAGCCTGCCGAAAAAAAGCATCATGGCTACCCGGGCCCTCGACGATGTCCTGCCTATTCTCACTTTGGAGGACCTCGACGTCTGTGAACGCGTCGCTCGTGCCGACCCTGGTGTCATTGCCTGCTGTAAAGAGATCGGCATCGACAACATGGACGAAGTCTACTTCGACGGCTGGGCTGTAGGAGCCGATGAGCGCTACGGCTTTGACCGCCGTCTCCAGCAAGGACTCGCCTACTGGCGTCCTTCGTCGAATGACAACCAGTACGCCCATCCTCTTGATTTCTGCATGGTTATCGACACTGAGAAGGAAGAAGTTCTCCGTATCGACATCCGCAGAGTCGACGGGAAGAGAGTGCCTGTGCCTCGAAAGTCGCACAACTTCCTTCCCGAATTCATCAAGGATGGCTATGTTTTCGAAAGGCTCAAGCCTATCGATGTCACCCAGCCCAAGGGCGTCTCGTTCACCATGAACGGCAACGAGCTTTCCTGGGCCGGCTATAAGATGCATATCGGATTTAACTACCGTGAAGGAATTGTTATCTCTGATGTGTCTGTCGACGACATGTACGAGAAGCGACGCCGCATGATGTTCAACCGCCTCAGTGTTGCCGAAATGGTCGTTCCTTACGGCAACCCAGATCTCCCTCATCACCGCAAGCATGCATTCGACATTGGCGAGTATGGCATGGGCCTGATGACCAACCCTCTGAAGGCAGGCTGTGACTGCAAGGGGGCCATCAAATACCTTGATGCCGTCATGTCGACCGCTCGCGGATTCGCTGCAGTACTGCCCAACGCTGTCTGCATCCACGAAGAGGACAACGGCCTTCTCTACAAGCACACCGACTACCGTGATGGAACCGTCGTGTCTGCAAGAGATCGCAAGCTCATCATCTCGCAAATCATCACCGCTGCCAACTACGAGTACGGCTTCTACCATACATTCTCTCTGGACGGCACCTACAAGCTTGAGGTCAAGCTTACCGGTATCCTCAACACTGTACCGCTCGCCCCTGGTGAGCAGGCCGCACCACACGGGACCCAGGTCGCCGAGGGACTCAACGCCCACAACCACCAGCACCTGTTCTCTCTCCGTGTCGACCCCGCCATCGACGGACCAAACAACTCTGTCGTGCAAAACGACGCCGTAAGCACCGACATCCCCGTCGGCCAGGCAGGAAACCTCTACGGCAACGCCTTCCACTGCCAGAAGACCCTCTTGAAGACTAGCAAAGAGGGTGCCTGCGATTACAACCACGAAACCAGCCGCACCTGGGACATCATCAACCCCAACAAGATCAACCCGGCCTGCAAGAAACCCGTCGGCTACAAGATCATCAGCCGCGAATCGCCGGGCCTCCTCTGCAGACCGGGCAGTCTCGTCTGGCGCCGTGCGGGCTTCACCCGCAAAACCCTCTGGGTCACCAAGTACCGCGAAGACGAGCTCTTTCCCGCCGGCAACTACGTCTGCCAGTCGAACGGCCAGCCCGGGTGGCCGCACAACGAGACCGTCGTCGACTGGGCCGAGCGCAACGACAACATCGAGAACACGGACATCGTGTGCTGGCTGCAGTTTGGCATCACGCACTTCCCTCGCACAGAGGACTTCCCGCTCATGCCGGCCGAGCCGCTGAGCGTCATGCTCCGCGCGAGCAATTTCTTCGAGAAGAACCCCGGTCTTTGGGTGCCGCCGACTAGCATTGACAAGGACAATTCGTCGAAGGATTTGAATAAGTGCTGCGGTGGTGGCAATAAGCAGGTCGGCCTTGTGGATAGGTCGGGCGCTGCGCCTAAACTTTAGATACCTCCTTGGTTTATTAGGCTTTTTGTTATCTGGCATTACGATTAGGCATTGAGTGTTATGAAATTTTCCAAAGAAAAAGATTGTCCACGGTGCAGGTGGATTTCGTTTGCGAAATCTCACTACAGTGTATCATAGCTGACTCGTTCACATGTTCTATCTGATTGCAATGCTTTGTTCCTCGATCCTGGCCCGCCTGGCGACGCATTGTAATGTCGCTTCATCAATGTAAAGTTTGGGGCCTTGGCTGCACCGCGTTCTTCTGTATGGCAAGAAGCTAGAAGTGATACGGAGTGCAGCAACGCCAGTGGCTCGTAGAGCGAGAATCCCTGCTGGTTGTCGACTGAAGTCGCTTGAAGGTTTTGCTTAAGGTTATGAGAAAAACTGCTCAGTGGCTCCGTAGCCGTGCATGTCGGTCGCCCAAAGAGGCTTCGTCGGGGCGAGCTTTGCAGAGTAGATACAGCAAGGCTTGGCTGCGAAGGAGGAAGGTACCAAGCCTGACACGATATGATGCCAGTTCCTTGAGGAAGCCGGGCTGGAGGTCACTAGCTTACTCGGGCTCTGTTCTGCGAATTGGTGACGACGGACCTGGCGCTGCGACAAATTGGTGCAAAGTAGGTAGAAGGTGGTCCAGTTCATTGCTTGGTAGATATGCACAGCAAAGCGGCGTATCATTTTGAAAGCATGCATCCAGAGTACAAGAAGAGCCTTTCGGATTGGGTACAATGCAAAGGAACACCGCCAGAAACGCCAGGGTCACCTGCCTTCATGTCTAAATTGTTAGCAGAACATTGAAAGCAAAATTCGCAAAGCAGAGAAGCTTACGATGAAACCATCATCAACGAGGCGACCCAACGTCTTCATCTCTGATCTCCTGCTGCAGCACGATGGAGTACACGCTGGCTTTCAGCAACGTGAATACTGTGGCTGTTTTCCGTTCCAGGCCACGCAATGAGTCGAGGATCTCGATAGAAGGATTGGCTGCAAGTTCTGCTAGGATGCCGGAGAGCTGCTTTGTTGTCAGCGGAAGTTTGAGAGGGAAGGATAGATGTAGCAAATGATATTGACATACATCGTCGAGGTTGCCGACTAGTTTTGCATACTCGTTCAAGACTTCCTGCTCGAGAGGGCTGAGCTCGGGCTCGTTCTCATTTGCATAGCGTCTTGAGTCCGTTGATGAGTCCATGTTCATTTATCTTCGATGTTGACTCTGACGGTGTTTTTGAGAAGTGTTGTCGTGCTCCTTCAAACATCGAAGGCCGTGCCACCAAACGCGCGGACGCCGCTTGCACGCGACAAATGCGCGCTAGCGGTCCGCACCTTAAAGTCTATTGGTCTTTAGCTACAGCTCGATCTTGAGAAAGCACCCATTGCTGGTCGCAAACGCTACCCCTCCTGCAAACCTCACAACAATGACCTCGATCGACGACCTCTTCAAGAAGCCGAACCTGCCCATCGGCTCGGGCAAGCGTAAATTCGAGGAGCCCGACGCGCAGCAAGCGTACAAATCCACCAAGGTCTCCGACTCCTCATCACCACACACAAACGGCAAAGCCTCTGTCGAGGATGCACCTGACGACGATGAAGATATGGAAGCTGGACCTTCTCTACCGCCCGATGACGACGAGGGCGACGACGAAGAAGGTCGTTTCTTTGGCGGCGGAGTGACGGGAGAGACGGCGCAAGCACTGGACTACCTGGACGAGCAAGACGGAGAGGACTATAAGGAAGAGAAGATCGACAGCGCGTGGATGAAAAGGCTGAGCGCAAGCTTCGAGCGCAAGATTGCGAAAAATGCAGAATTGAGGGCCAAGTTCGAGAGCGAGCCGACCAAGTTCATGGGCTCGGAAGCGGATTTGGACGCTGAGATCAAGAGCTGGAGTTTGCTGTCGGAGCACGCAGAGCTATATCCTGAGTTTGCGCAGAGTAATGCTGCGCCTCGGCTTGTGGAGCTGCTGGCGCATGACAATACGGATATCGCGATCGGAGCCATTGAGATTATTAGCGAGTTGCTGGACGAGGATGTTGAGGCGTCGCAGCCACAATGGGATGCTTTGACAACTGCGCTTCTGGAATCAGACCTTCTCGCCCTTCTCATGAGCAACCTGAACCGTTTGGATGAAACATCTGAAACCGACCGTTCGGGTGTGTACCACTCCCTCTCTGTTCTCGAGTCCTTGGCCAGCCAGCAACCCGTTGCAGAGCGCATTGGCACCGAAGTTGTGCTAAATTGGCTCTGCAACCGTATACGCCTGCCGGAATCACCGTTGTCTCAGAATAAGCAATACGCCGCCGAGGTTTTGCAAGTGCTACTTCAATCCTCGCCAATGCTACGGACGAGGCTCGCCAAAGAAGTCGAAGGCGTCGACCTCTTCCTTCAAATTCTAGCACACTACCGAAAACGCGATCCCCCAAAAGACACCCCAGAGGAGGAGTATGTCGAGAACGTCTTTGACGCGCTGACATGCGTACTGGACGAGACGGCGGGCAAGACAGCGTTCCTCGAAGCAGAAGGTGTAGAGCTTGTGCTCATCATGCTCAAAGAAGGCGGCTTCAGCAAGCAGCGCGCATTGCGTGCACTTGACCACGCGATCGGAGGCAGCAGCAACGAGGTCAGCGAAGCCGCCACGGCCGTGAGTGTCAAATTGGTAGAAGCGGGAGGGCTGAAGAATATCTTCTCGCTGTTCTCCAAGAAGCCTACACCCGCGACGATGGAGCACTTGCTTGGCATTTTCGCTTCACTACTCCGCTGGCTACCGGGAGAGTCGTCTGCACGAATCCGAACTCTGAACAAGTTCACTGAAAAGGACTACGAGAAGCTCAACAAATTGCTACAAGTGCGAAGAGAATACGCAAAGCGTTTGTCAGCAGTAGAAGACGAGATCAAGCTCGAGCGGCGGATGATGGACGAAGACGACTGGGCAGAGCGAGAAGGAGAGTGGTTTTCCCGCCGCCTGGACCACGGCTTGTTCGGACTACAGACCGCCGATGTTGTTCTCGCGTGGCTCGTGGCGGAGGAGGCGGGCGCGAAGAAGGCTGTTCTGGAAGGGCTTGGAGGGTCGTTGACGGCGGTGAAGGAGAGTTTGAGCGAGCAGCTGGAGGGTGTGGAGGATGAGGATTCGAAGGACATGCTTGCGACGCTTGTGAGCTTCCTCGGATGATGACGATGATTGCTATATATTGTATGATGCCAGGAACGGATGCGTCCCGTCTAAAGTGTGACCGAACATCCTGAATAATATCATTGTAGCGCGTGTCCCTATAGATTTGGGCTCTTATCGCAACGACTACACGCCTCAGCAGCAAATCCTGAGGCCCAAAAGCGCGATATATTGTCAACAGCCAAGCCCAAACGCATGTGTACGCAGGTCAGATCTGGCAGTGTGACGGACGGAGCTTCACATGTGAGTGAGGTATCGTTATAATCAAACTCGCTGTAGTCTTGCATCGACATGCGGAGATAGCTCCTCTTGCGAAGCAAACGTGTTATACACCCCCACACGGTGTGGCTGCGTAGAGGCATTAATGTATGCTTCGAATATAGTTGCGTATGCATGTAATCTTGACCGGCTGCAAAAGCCGCAGCCAGCCAACCACGTGCCACAACGTAAACATTTTCACATCGGTGTCGTGCCAGAATAATGCAGGGACAACGAGATCATCACTCTATCCGAGTCTTGCAAGCTGCCTCGCCTCAAAGCTGTGCATGCTGACATAGCGCGTAAAACCGCCAGTCACAATCAGAGAAAGGCATGCTGTGAATGTAAAGTCCAAAGTCAAGCTACACAAAGTGTTGACAATGCTTCCTGTCCAATGATAAGCATGGCGATCTCAACGGCAGTTCGCACGTTATCAGCAAAATAGAAGCTGCTCGGTAACGATGGCTCGACGTGGTCGTCCGTCACGCGAGAAGGAGCTGCTCCGGGGCTGCAGACGCCACTTTATGCAGCCTTATCGGGTGTTGATTGCTATGGCGCGGCTGCGCGTCTCGAGATCCCGTGGCTTGGGGCCTTGCCTTCGAGACGAGACAATTCTTCCAGACGAAAGTGCACGTGTGGTACTGCATTTCTACACGACGATAGCGACCGACAAACACGGCAGAAGGCAGGAATCACGATGCGGAGTATAATCCTAGCTAGCTAGCTGCATGAAGTCCTCCTATATGGCATCCATGCGCTGTCCATGGTGTAGCTCCTCGGCTAGCTGCTGTTGTGAGGTGTCAGCAGCATTGCGAGCTATCACACCGCCGACTGCCGAGTGGAGGATTCTGGTATGCGGCATTCTACAGCGTAGATAGCAGGATGGGAAAACATGTTCACGTTGCTCGTTCCACGGCGGCCATTGGCTTGAGATTGCGACGGACGAAAGGACAGGGCATGGGCAGCAACAATGTCGGTGAGACATGCAAGGAACTGCATCTGGTCGATGCAAATAAATCGCTCATCGAGGTGTTTTCTTTTTGATGAAGGCGTATCGGGGTAAAATGATGATGGTTGATGGACGGGCACGTGTGGAGGGTTGGGCTGAAGCAGTAACAATTTGAGGCGTTCTGGATTGGCAACGTGGATGCATGTGTTCTGCTTTTGATGGAGACTGGTGGATGGTTCGCTCCAGGCACACGAGAGTGATAGGCAGGGGGGTTTACCTTAGTCTTGTCATTCTTTGAGGTTACTGGAGTACTGGAGGGTGTTAGTGCCTCCCAGAGTCCCAGTGTTTCGGAAAGGCTGAGCTTGGATCCGTAGCCGTTGCGTCAGCGGAGAAAGTCACCACACACCCTCGACTCTCATATGCCCAATCGCCCTACACGTGCCGCCAGCAACACCACACACACCACCACCACGCTGCCTTCATCCCCCCTGAAACATCACCGCCCCATCCATCAATCGTCCACGCCCGCGTCGCACAGCCCTGCTTGCGACCATCCGCCCAGCAAACCCAGCAAACCCAGCAAACCCAGTCCCAGTCCCAGCGCATGCGATTTCTGGCCCGCCGACTCCGACGAGACCAATCCCGCCCTCTGCTCTGCCGGCGTGCTCGACTCCCAGGCTCAATGTCAGCCTCATGTCACCCGTCGCCGCGCACTCAGGGACGACTGTGCCCGCGCATCTGAATCGACACCCTCCCGCCAAAGGGAGCCCACCTGCCGACCACGATGCACGCCACCACCACGATGCCTCGTCCACCGGCTCCCGGCCCGTACCCAGACATCCGGTTGAAACGACCTCTGCCGTAGCGCCTCCGTCACCATCTCGATTCACTCAGTCTGATCAGAGACGGACTAGAACTATTCCCAACAACATTCCTACTTACGACCCGTCCGCCGCCGTCCAAGCTGGCCGCGAGCTGCAGCATGCCGTTGAGCCTCTTCTTTCCGAGCGGGATAGCATCTTCGCGACACACTACACTGGAGGAGACAAACCAGTACCTACACTGAAAGAGCGCAAGGCCGAGCGTGAACAGGAGGCGCAAACTCACAGCGATCGCTCGGAGATGGCGATCCCAATGCCTCGACAGGCTTTCGTGGGTCCACAGTCAGCATTGAACAAGGACGCACCTGTTTCGCCGTTGTCGCCGTACTCTTTGCAGGAGGAGCTGTCGGCTACAATGAGACGGCCAGTCAGCAGGACTGGTTTGCCACTCAATTACCAACGGCGCTCTCTATACGATCTCCACGATCTGGATGCTACAGTCACCGATAATTCAGAAGTTCTGGAGGACGACGTGCCGACTCCCCGCGAAGCGCGGTCGCCCGCACCAAACACACCAGATCCAGCAACCAAGCCAGGAAAAGTTGCTTTCGCAAATGATGTCGAGGGGAGCGCAGAAAGGCAGCAATACAGGTCTTGGAGGGCTGGTAAAGCCAAGCTGGAAGGAATGTCGATTGCTCAGTCTCAGCGTCGACAAAGCAGAGCAGAGTTAGGCGAAGATCAGATCATTGATGCACAATTGCCACCACCAGAAGTAGCTGCAGTCAATGTCAGGAGCCGCAAAGCTTCCCATTATCTGGGATTGTTCAAAGAGAATGAGGGATCTTCCCATCAACAGCACGTGACCCACAAACTGCAAGATCTCATAAACCAAAAGCAGCAACCCGTCGATGACCAATCTGGCCAAGCACCTTCTGGAGACCAGGACAACAAGCATCGGGATGACGAAGAGATGCAGCGTATGCCATTGGATCTACTGGACGAAATTCGCAACCACCACCACATCGCTCCTGGCAGAGCGCGTAAAATCTCATACCCAAAGTCACTTTCTGGGCACGATGGCGAGCGTCTAGGACATCAAGAGCGCAACCGCAAAGCAAGAGAGGAAGAGGATTCTGACAGGGAACATATCTCGTCTGCTCAATACTTCCCTCACCAAGGTGTTGCACTCGGTGACTCTCCCACCGACGAATCTCAGAAAGCGGCCCGGCAAGCCAGGGCGCAAAACGTGCTTTCAAAAGAGAAGCAGCAACAGGCCGCTGACGAAGCTCCATGCACCATAGTTTTGGAAGACACTGCCGACGGGGCTCTTTCTCTCTGTCGAGAATCGACAAACCATAGCATCGACAGCCATGCAAAGTCGACCGCATCGACTGAAAGCATTCAATCCGACAGTGAATACGAATCCGGCTACTCAACAAGCGGTTCCCTTTCGCAAGCTTCGGAAGATGAGGATATTACACCCACCGCGACTCCAACAGCAAAATCAGCAATGGCACAAGCCAAGCGCAAGCACTCACACGCTCAGCCACCGGAAGCGATGGATGCTGTCGAGCTCAAGCCATTCAGTCATCAAGTCGGCGGCCATACAACGATGTATCGCTTCTCTCGTAGGGCTGTTTGCAAGCAACTCAACAGTAAAGAGAATATGTTTTACGAAACTATCGAGAAATGCCATCCGGAACTTTTGGGGTTCATGCCCAGGTGAGTAGAAGCGCGAAGTATCTAGCAGCACATGTGTGAGCTTGTTGAAATGCTAATAGTATTGCAGGTACATTGGCGTGCTGAATGTTACGTATCGCAAAGACAAGCGGAAGCAGGCAGATTCCGAGGAGGACCCGAAGGATGTCAATGGTCACAGCGCTTCTCAGCCTAATGGCGATTCTGCAGAGCAGGAAGGAAAGAAAGCTGAAGCAGAGACTCAGCAGCGTATCATCTCGCACTCGCAAAAGGCCACAAATGCTGTGCCGCAGGTGACGTTTGAGAACAACCGACATCTGATTCCTGACAACTTGTTCCGCGTTCCTCCTCGCTCTCTCACGCCAGACTATGCCAAACGCAGATTCTCGTCGTCTCCCAGAAGCAGCTTTGTGAATCACAGTGAGGGCAGCAGCACGGCTACCACCCTGCAGCGTCCTCCGCTACAGCAATCAGAAAGTTGGGGCTACACGATGGTGAATAGAAAGCTTCAGGAGCAGGTGTTGCGCGACGTCTTCTCGCCGCCCGTCATTCATCGCCATGAGCGACACGAGAAGCATCGCCACGCGCGTTCTCTGCGGAAGCTGCCGGCGTCGCTCAAGGACAGCTTGGCCTCCAACAGTCTCAGCACCTCCAACATTGCAGCTTTGAAAGAAGATGCTGCCGCGACTGACCAGACCAGGCGCCAAGCCATGCGCAATGTGCAGCGCATTCGTTTGGACGACGGCGACAGATCTGTCAGCGATTTGGCAGGCCTCGTACGCGACCGATCTAGCGGGCTCAGCAGGAGCGCCGAAGTTCGAGAGGCGGAGCAGCAGGCCATGGCACAGGTGCAGAGCAAGTCGAAGAACCACAGGCGGCGTCACAGTGGAGGAGGTCTGGTCAGAAAGCCGATTGATGTTGAGGGCGGTCGAGGAGACTTGGAGTTCCACGAGGACGATGCTTACGGTGGTGACGGCGAGGAGGACGTTTTTGCTATGGACGATTTGAAGAAGGACTTGCTTGCCACGAGCAATCGCGCTGATGGTACTCTGGCGAAGCCTGCGAGGGCTGAAAATGCTTCTGAAACGAATCCTACCGACGCTGCTGGAGCGAACTCAACTCCGCCTAGATTGGGGCCTGCTATCGAGCTCGCGGCTGCTTACGAGCCGCGCAACCCCAAGGCATCACTTGTACAACATGACGAACGCGTCGAGCACTTCCTGCTCTTGGAGGACCTCACAGCAGGAATGCAGAAACCCTGCGTGCTGGATCTCAAGATGGGTACACGACAATACGGCGTCGAAGCCAACGAAAAGAAGCAAGCCTCCCAGCGCCGCAAATGTAAGACGACGACGTCCCGCGAGCTTGGCGTCCGCGTCTGCGGCATGCAGGTCTATAACGTAAAACAGCAAAGCTACATCTTCGAGGACAAATACTTCGGCCGTGACCTCAAAGCCGGCAGCGAATTCAGGGAGGCGCTCAGACGCTACTTTTTCGATGGCATCGGCTACGCGCAGGCCCTCAAGCACATCCCCGCCGTGCTCGAGAAAATCGACGCTCTACAGCGCATCATCCGTGACCTGCCTGCTTACCGCTTATATGCAAGCAGCTTGCTCATGATCTACGACCGCGGCGACGCCGACGAACACGGCAAGATGCGCCCCTCGCCACAGGGCGACTCCCACAGCAAGCACGGCCACCACAAGGACTCCAGCCAGCCGTACATGGACATCAAGCTCAAGATCGTCGACTTCGCCAACTGCGTCACGGCCGAAGACCGCGAGCACTGGTCCACGCGGCCCTGTCCGCCGCACTTCCCCGACGACGTCGACAGAGGCTACCTTCGTGGCCTGCGCACCCTGCGCTTGTATTTCCAGCGCATCTGGGACGACCTGTACCGCCAGAAGTACGTCGAGCGCGGCGAGGGCGAGGGCATGGCGATCGACGAGAGGGGGATTTCTGGCGCCGTTCTGCCCGCTGGGAGGGGATGGATGGAGGGTGTCATGGATGATCCGGGGGAGGTGAGTGTTTGAGTTTTGGGCTTTTTGGAACGGACAATCATTGTGGGTCTGGGTTTGGGTTATGGGATAGATTGTACGATGGCCAAGCGTGTTCACGAAGGGACGTGGGCCTTTTTAGCTGTTTATTTTTTATTTTTTATTTTTTCTAGGGTGGGAGGGGTCGTCACCTGGGGGTTTCAGCACTGGCGCTGGCGGCTGATTTTTTTGGGGTTTATTTTTCTTTGGCTTCGGTTCGCGATTTGTCTTCGTTCTCTTCATGGTTGGGTGTTTCTTTCTGGCAACGAGGCGTGGTATATCCTGTGACGGTTTTTGGACTTAACATGTACATATACCCGCATGCGATCGGCCTGCTTGTTCTCTCCTTCTTTCTCTAACGATAGATTCAGGCAGAGAGGTTAATGTGGAAGAAGCAAAATTGGCTCAAGCTATTCGCGTGTGTCCTGCATCGTCTCTGTTGTGCAGGTGGACTTGCCGGCACCATATCTGTGGTTGTGTAGTGCCCAAAAGTAAAATATGTTGTGAGCATATCAATGTCGAGATTCCACCTCGCACGAATATACCTCCTAGGACGATGTTGTTTCTTCTCAAAACTATGCTGGAGGTTTATACCTCGTGGGTGTCTCGAGATATGTTGAAGGTGTAGGCGGTGCCAGAACAAGATGCAAAAGACGATGTGGTCCCACCGTGAATCGAACACGGGTTAAGCGCGCCACAAGCGCTTGTGATACCTCTACACTATAGAACCATTTCTAGATGTCGAGGTCTATGAAAACAAATATATATAGCTGCATTAAAAATCACGACGGTATTCAACATCGGCACTGTCAATCACAAGACCTCTGCTCTTAACATCCAAAGCCGAAGCACACATGCAGATTCACGCCACTGGTAGTCGGCCGAATCGGCCGGGCTGTTTGATGCACGCAATCTATAGTGAATGATCGTTCAGGCTCTACTGATTCTTGTAGACAGAGACAGCGCTCTGCCGACAACCAGCTCCGCTCTGTCTCTGGCCATATCTCACCGAATCTTTGCGCTAGAGCTGACGTGTCGACATGTATATTTCGAGACTGTCCGTATACTTAAATCGGGGGAGCAGGAGTGACTCAGGGAGCTGCGCAGCAAAATGCAGTCGGAAGCACTTTGGACAAAGCGTTCTTGCGACTCGAACGCACAGGCGCTTGGGATCGCATCGCGGCACTCGAGCGGTCAGGACAGGCCCTCATCGCTGATCTCAGAGACGAAGCGAAAAGGCGCAGGACGCTCCGACGCAACCATTATAGTTGATTGCCCGCACGAGAGTGGGGTCCTTCGATAGGGCAATTGATTGGCTGGCAAGGACAGTGACATGGCAGAATGGTAGCGGCTGAAGGCGTACATAGTAGTTTTATATTGGATGTGAGGAAGGAAGAAGCACTATAAGACAAGGACGAGTCGTAAATTGGACTGAGCGCAGCTGGCCTACTTATTAGGCTGGAAGCGCACGCGCTTCAGATGAACAGTCAATTATAGCAAGCTCGGTTCCACCGGGTCTCGGACTTGAACCAATGCTTGGTGTTACTACTTTGTGCTAGAACTCTCTTGCGACTTGCGAAGGATGACCAGGTTTATGGCTTGTCCGGAAGCGACAGAAGTTATCCTTGTTGCTGGAACATCGGCTAACATGGGAACATCTTGACTACTTGTATAAATATGGGGGACTTGCTGCATGTCGAGGTTGATCGTCTGTTGATCACTATCGACTCTATTTTTCACTGCCAATTAACACTCGGACATCCCTCTACACAATGTATTTGATCCAACTCTTTGCTCTGATCGCCTTGGTCGCTCTGGGCGAGGGCCTCCCAACGCCCCAAAGGAACGAGACGGAATCTGGATTCACCCTTTCTCAGCAAGGCATCGTGGGCGTCTCCCTCATAGCAGCAAACAGAGTCAACGACTGTGGGGACTCGAGCTTCATCAACCAGAGCACAGGCGGGTCTCCGCTCATCAGCGACTGTCAGCAAATCACCAGAAACATCGCCGGCAGCGGAACATGGCCAGTGACAATTGGAGCTCAACGTCAACTCGTACAATACGGCACATGTGCGCTCGGTGCACAGCTGTCCAATACCGCCAACATCGCGTACGTCGGAAACCAAGACATCATTGACCTCATCAACACTTCCATCGACAAGTTCTCCTGGGACGGAAAGGTTGGCGCGAAGGGCGTCATGGACTGTCAATCGGCGTCAGGACTCGGAGTATCAGCGCGAGTTGCATGGGGTATCTATCACACTTGAGCAGTACGTGGGTCACAGAAGACAGATGGCCTGAGATGCCTCGCTCACACATCGCGTTACACGTACCCGCAGATTTGAAGCGCTCTTCGACTGGGCTTTGTCGACAATGATCTCTTCCGTGCCAATCCCCAGCTCGTTGGCGTTGTGGCCAAGCTTTGACATGTTACTCATGGAGGATGCGAGCTTTGCAGACGCACTCCTCATCCTGATAGACTATATATGGCCTTGCAACAGATTTGGATGCTTGTTAGTGTTAGACTCAGATGTATAGAGCTTAGCCGAACCTTCTGAGCCTTGATCGCGAGGGAGATTCTCGATCAAGCCAGAGGTCCGGATGATAGGCCAGTCTAACAAGGCAACTCGTAGTGTGTCACTGCATGATGAATGAAGCCCCTCCTATAGACCTGCTCGTAGCCACTGGCCACACCGGAATATGCTTTATACCGCGTCGGTGCCATGCACATTTGAGCTTCACCTGACCAGGCACAGACTCAGCCTTTGACACCATACTCAATTTTGACAGAACAATGTCGCTGCGAATCGCTTACAGCCGGGACTTCAGCATCTAACCGAGGTATCGAATTAAGACCGGCATTGCACAGGATGAGCACGAAAGAAATGCGTGAAGGCTCAAGATGTTCGATCGTGCTCCAGTAATGTCGGCGACGGAAGGAGACGGCGCAGGACGAGAACAATCCAACAAGATGAACACTCCGCCACGCAAAACTCGGCCGACTAACGAAGACACTGGGAATACTCCTTCTACGGCCAGTGGCTCGGCAGATCGCTTGACGTCGTACTCGCAGTCGTCAGACCCAGGGGACTGCACTACCAGCGTACAGTGCTCGTCCCTCGAGCGGTCAGGCTTGTATGGCATACATTTCCACAATGGCGAGCTCGAATTTATGTTGGTGGTTGTATATGTGTGCCGGTTCTCAATTGGTTCGAGCTATTCGAGACTCAGAGTCCAGAATTCATCCTGTAGAAATGTGCGAGCTGAGAAGCGCAGGCTCGGCGCCTGCCATTGCCTACCACGTCGTATGCTTATAACAAGAGCGTAACGGACGTATGCATGCTCCACCAAGGTTCCTGATGGTCGAGTACTGCTGTTCAAGGGCTCCGGTACTTTCTCGCTGCAATGCTGAGAGCTATTTTGATCGTGCAATAGGTATTCCTGATTCACGAGACGCTGTACTTCCGGTGGCGCACCGAGCCACTTGCGATGGATTACTGCTTCATGTTTTTGACTTCGTAGACCTCATGCAGTGTGACATGGCTTCTTCTGGTTGCAACAATCCACGAGAGCCGACAGAACCTTGACAACGGATACGGGGAGATGTGGGGTTGGATAAGACATTATCCCTCGCCGATCCCGCAGCCGAGTGGGGGCTTTGTATGACTGCCTGCTCCGATCGTCCTGATAATAAGATCAGATAAATCCATAGATCTTGTCCTGCTTTCCAATCAGTCCTTTACAACACATATCCAAACCATGGCCTCTTCTCTCAAGAACATCATCGTCGTTGGGGCTTCATACGTTGGCCGCGTAAGTTTGGACTTCAACCAACGTCGAACGAAACACTGACAAAACCGCCTTGCAGGGTGCGGCCGCAGAGCTGGCACGCAATGTTCCATCAACCCACAGAGTAAGCTACAGATATGGTATAGTACCGCGACCATTAATATACTGACAAGTGATCAAGGTGCTCTTGGTAGAGCCTCACAGCCATTTTCATCATCTGTTCGCACTTGTAAGTCGATCTCCCAAGGGCTCTGCTCACTCGATAGAGTCTCTCAATCGCTTTAGATCCGTTTACTAACGGCAATTATCAAGCCTCGATTTGCTGTCATTCCCGGCCATGAAGAAAAGGCTTTCATTCCTTACTCCGGAATGTTCAAGGACATCGCCAACAGCTCCAACCATGCCGTCGTAGCCGCTCGTGTCACAAGCGTGCAGGCAGACAGTGTAGACATCGACCGCTCGTTCGAAGGCCAGCAGCACATTCCATTCGATTACCTAGTGATAGCGACAGGCACGCGCCTCACGCCGCCTTCTATGATGCCTAGTGATGAAAAGAACCCGTCAGTCACTTTCTTACAAGGTCACCAGGCCAGAGCACAGAAAGCGCATTCCATCGTACTCGTCGGTGGCGGCGCCGTAGGTGTTCAGATGGCCTTGGACTTGAAGGAGCGATACCCACATAAAGAGATTACTGTGGTGCAATCTCGCGACCGCGTGATGCCGCAGTACCATTCAGACCTCCACAACATCGTCGCCAAGTCGTTCGAGGATGCCGGAATCAAGTGAGCTTCATCCTGATGGCTCGAACTTTCACGAGAGATACCTCACTAACGATTACTGCCTAGGCTGATTACCGGCAACAGAGTGAAAATTCCGTCCGGCGGAATCCCAGAAAACGGCGACAAAGTCCAGATCGAGCTCACCAACGGCGAATTATTGACGACAGATATGGTCATTATGGCCACCGGACAGAAGCCCAACAACGGTTTGGTCGCCCAGCTTGCAGAATCATCAGGCGTATCGCTCGTAAATCCTGCGAACGGCTGCATCTTCGTAAAGCCCACATTGCAGCTCAAGAGCGAGAAGTTCCCCAATATTTTCTCCCTCGGTGACATCGCCGACACTGGATCTCACAAGGCTGCAAGACCCGGCGCTCAGCAAGCCGGCGTGGTGGCGAGGAACATCGTTAGCATGATTGAGAATGGACAGCCTGCCGAAGAGTTCAAGCCATCGCCGGCAGCGATCCATCTGAGTCTTGGTATTGTAAGTCATTACATATCCATCTCTGAAAATCCGTTAGAGGCTAACGAGTGCATAGAAACGCAGTGTGATCTTCCGTAACCCGGCCTTCGAGGGTGACGCACCGGTCGTGATAGAGAAAGACGAGTAAGTCCAGGTCACAGTATATACAAGAGTGTCGAAAAACTTGGAATCCTAACCAAGAGTACAGTGGCTCGGAAGACATGCACATTGAGGGAATCTGGGCACGCCACAACGTCCCCGTAACTGATCCCAAGCAGTACCGCCTCTAAGATCTTTAACTTGCACATAGTATTTGCATCTTGCATACCATCACTCAACGCACATCCTCTGCTCTGCAAGAGTTTTAGTGCTATCGAGGTCGATAGCAGCTCAGGGTGTGCAAGTTATACTGTACACTACGGCTAGCTCAGTGGAGCGAGTCCACCGACCGGAGCGACCAGGTGACAAAAGTCATAATACGTCGTTCAGAGTCACCAGTTATCGACGCTGTTCGATGTCGAGGCATCAGATGATCCAAGAGTCTAGCGACAATGCTTCGGAGGCCCAACAAGCCGCAGCTAGAGAAGAGCGCTAAGTACAGTATGGCCGCGTTCTGGGCTATTTGTGGGCTTACGCCGCTCTCGAGATATAATGAATTGTGAAGGATAGTGATATGGGCCAACACCGATACACTACATCTCTACCCTGTACCACAGTGTCTACAAGAATAACAATTCAGCACTTGACCTCCCATTCTTTCCTGATGCCTCGACGATCATCATTGCTTTCTTTGGGTCTGGCCTGCCTCTCTCCTCCTCTCGACCTTCCCATTGGGAAGTGACGACAACGTCTGCCTTCCATTCAGATCCATTCAGCTGGACACCACCCTGCTCTATACCATCGACATACACACGCAGTGCAGTAAGCTCATCATCGTAGGCCAAGCCGCTCAGACATAACACTCTACCATTGATAGTCTTAGTTTCGGTGATTTCGTCAACGGTAAGTCGGGGCGGAGCGGATCTGATCACTCTGGGCTCTGAGGAGAGTGTAATCCGGTCTGTTGGCAAGTCTGGAGTCCTCGAGGGGATCTGGCGCAGCTGACTATTCTCCTCGAAAGCATACGCGTAGCGCAACAGACTACTGTCATCGTAGGCCTTGGACGCGAATGTGAGGTTTACTGGCATCTTCGTATCTTTCATCACGCCCATGGGTACGCTGATCGTGGGTATGCCGTACTGTCGAATTGCACAGTTGCCATTGGAAAAGAGGACTCCGTTCCGCCAAGCTTCGTCCGCAGAAGCTTCGTTGACGTCTGAGTCTGCTTTTCCGACGTCTCCATTGCATGGGAAGACCACACCATCGAGTCCGAGACTATCGAGCCACTCTTCAAAGTCTGACCGGCGAGAAGCCTCTAGCTTCTTCAGAGCTTCACCGAGCCCTGGAGTGTCGTATGTTGCCACACGACCATTTGTAATGTGTGCAACAACGTCAGTATGTCTGACCAGCGGATCCGCCGAGTCGCATCTATCAGGGATTGATCCCGGTGGCCGGGGAAAGATGGTGGCTGAATCCACTTGCGCCAGGCTGGTAGCCACATTGGCGTCTCCGTTGGCTTTCAAGAAATCATCCCATGCGTAAGCCATCAGCTGGCTCAAATCGAAGTCATTCCGGTGAGGAGGGGCAAACGATTCGTTTTCTCCACGCTCCTGTCGTCCACCAGTCGGCCTTTCGAATTTGGTCACCACTGGGAAGTCTACTTCGACGACTTGTGCACCAAGCCCGCTCAAGATCCTTGTCGCGTTCTGCCAGAGATCGATTACAGAAGGCCGAGTGTGGACTTTCCTTGCATCTGGAGCACTGTCGGTCTTGCCAATGTACATTTTTGGGACGCCAAACTTCTTTCCAGTAAGCGCGTTTGGATCACAAAGGTCGAAGTAAGAATTGGGACGAACGCTCTCCACGGCAGGGAGTTCGACGTAAGGCTGTTCGCGCCAGAAGTCACAGGCCTTCTTCTCGTCCTCCGCAACAACCACGTTGAGCAGTGCGAACATGTCTTTCACCGTCCGGGTATGCGGAACGACGGTATCGCAGGTAGGGAAGAGTGGCCAGTTGCCGCGGATCGAGATGAGACCTCTGGAAGGCGTGTATGCCACTAGGCCATTATTCGAAGCCGGCGACCGACCAGAGGAGATGGTCTCTTCGCCCATGCCGAAAACTCCAAAGCTGGCAGCAGTAGCGGTGGCCGATCCGTTGGAAGATCCGGAAGCGAAGGCAGCAGTGAGATACTCAGCATTGTACGGCGACTCAGCACGACCGTAAACGCCACGCTGCATACCGCCAGCGGCCATAGGTGGCATATTGGTACGACCGAGAATGATAGCGCCAGCTTCCTTGATCATACGAACGGTGAATGCGTCCTCATTCGCTACCAAGTCCTGGAAAGCATGCGAGCCAGCAGCTACGGTCATACCTTCTATCTTGTATGAGTCCTTGATCGTGCATGGGATGCCGTCCAGAGGACTGTGTGCGTTGCCTGCAGCACGCCGGGTATCTGAAGCTTGAGCGTCTTCGAATACATTCTCGTTGATCACAGGGATAGAGTTGAGTAAAGTTGAACGGCGATCGTAGGTTGCGATGCGCAAAAGATGCTTCACAGTCAGCTCGACGCTGTTAGTATGTCCGCCAGATAGTGCAGACGCAAGATCTGCCACGGTGGCATCGACAATGGACAGTGTCTGGCAATGGTCAGCGACTGATGATGTCTTCGAGTGGATTGCACGCTTGGATTACTTGGTTCTCCACGGAGGATCCCATCTTATGATGTTGATACGTCCCCGGGTTGGAAAAGCGGCAGAGATAGCAAGCACAATTGTTCATGCTTCTTCGCCAGCATATTTATGTAGAGAGATACAATTCATCCTTACCCGATAGTGAATGGAGTGCAATCAATACGGAGCCTATCATACAGTACTGCAGCTCAAGGTTGAGATAAGGCAGGGATGTTATTTAACAGCTGCAAGTGGGAAATCCCGCTACGCACAACAAATCAACAGCTGCTAAACAGCATAATGCCACCATGGATAAGGCGCATGCCAACACAGTGAGTCATTTACTGTGTGTTGTCGAAAAAGGCTTATCATGGTTCAGACCTTTGATGTCGTTCCTTCATACTTTATCTAGGAAACACGGAGCGCTGCTCATATATCGCCTTACTAGACTTCCATCGAAATTTGTCCTCCGTTTCCCATGAACAGCTTGATGAAAATGGTCTCAGATTTAGAGGCAAATGCTACAATGGCGAGTGCTCCTGGCGACGCAGACTTCAACCTCGTACCTGGTACAGAGCAATTGATTGACATTACCGGTCACGACTCCAACAAGCCTCACGACGCTTTTCGCTCAGACGTCGTATTGATCCCCCGACCGAGCGATGATCCAAACGATCCTCTGAACTGGAGTCATGGTCGAAAGACGCTTGCAGTCTGCATGTCGTACCTTTATGTCTTCGGAACAGGCATAGCGACTTCACTGCAGTACTCCGTCCTCAGCGACATCACGGAAGACATAGGCATCTCTACAGCCAGCCTTGTCCAAGGCACCGGGCTCATGTTCCTCTTCTTCGGCTGGGCTTGCTTGATATGGCAGCCTTTAGCTTTGACGTACGGACGGCGTGGCGTGTACTTGATCACAATGCTGCTTACCATTCCGATGATCGAGTGGACTGCATATTCGAGATCCAGCGGCGATTGGATTGCACATCGCATACTCATTGGAATCATCGCTTCGCCGATAGAGTCGCTCTGCGAAGTGACTGTGTTTGATCTGTACTTCGCACATAACCGTGGCACATACATGGGACTGTACGTGTTCATACTCTTCGGATCGAATTTCCTGGCTCCTCTTGTCGCAGGCTGGTTCAATGATGCATACGGGTGGAGATGGACCATGCATTTTGGGACCATCGTCTGCGCCTTCTGCTTCGTTGTGATATTCTTCTTCATGGAGGAGACCATCTACTTTCGCAACATCGAAGGGGTGCATCTGGCAGGCGTCTCCTCGACTGCGGATGTCACTCCAGACACAGAAAGCAGAGAGCACGCCGAGAAATGCTCTCCAATAGCAAAAGCTGAGCCAACGGTGAGAGCGATGTTGCCACAGGACATATTTTCAAGCCCTGTGTCGGGAATGCCATTCTTGGCCACGAAATGGAGCAAGTACAATTTCTTCCGAGTCTTGCCAGGACGGCCGAGTAAACTTGACGCGCTCAAGATGGTTTACCGGCCACTCATCATGATTTTCCGGTTCCCGACCGTCGCCTGGGCCGGCTTTCTATATGGCATCAACCTTGCATGGTACAATGTCCTCAACGGAACCGCCAGTCCGGTCCTCACAAGCGCACCGTACAACTGGTCGGCCGCGCAAGTCGGGTGCGTCTACGCCGGTCCCATAGTCGGCGCCGCAATCGCTTCATTGTGGTCCGGCAATGCTGCGGATTGGATTGCGCTCCAACTTGCGAGGCGTAATCACGGCGTTCGTGAGGCCGAGCATCGACTCTGGGTGCTGGCCGCATCGGGCGTCATATCGACTGCTGGCCTAATAACATGGGGTGTTGGTGCATACCACGGCGTGCATTGGATTGGCCTGGTCTTTGGGCTTGGGATGCTAACATTTGGATGCGTGACTGGTGGCTCGATCGCGGTCAGCTACAACGTTGACTGTTTCAAGGAGATTGCCGGCGAAACAACAGTATCCATTATGGTACTCCGCAACACCATTGGCTTCGGCATCAGCTATGCAATCACACCTTGGTGGCAGACGCAAGGGCTGCAGAATTGCTTCATCACTGCTGGGATGATCTCAATTGCGTGCACCTTCACCTTTTTCGGAATGATCGTGTATGGCAAGCGTTTGCGGCGTTGGTCTGTTCCCGCTTATGAGAAGTATTCGACGACGGCACTGTTAGCCTAAGCGTGCTTGAAAGAGATCGCTCTAGGTTTCCAAGGGTACCAAGCTTCGGTATATAGCAGCATTTGCGGGTTCACAGTGCGGTCGCTGCTAGCTCTCGAAGTCGCTCTCCGGCTTTCGCGGCAGAAGGTATATCATGTTCCAGATTTTCCACTAGGTCTCGTAGGAATGTTATGAGGCGTTTCGCTCCAATGCGGTATTGTTCATCGCTGTGTCTCGATGCATTCTCAAGCATGTGACCAACGCCAAGAAGCTGATGCACAATCTGACTGCTTGCAACCTTGAACATAATAAGCGGCGCTGTAGAAACTTCGACAATGAAGCTTTCGGCAACAGCCATCACTTCGGATGTGGGCGATTGGCAATAGAGCAAGGCCATGGTGGTGACCAACGTTTCAGTACAGGCGATCTGGACTTCCATGTACTTGCAACGATTACTTTGTAATTGGCCATCCTGCTCAGACAAGCCGAGGAGAATCTGCGGTCTAGTATCTCGTAGCTCTGAAAGGCTATTGAGAAGAGTGGATGGGGACGGACGATCGCAAAGCGCAGTCAGTAGAGCGCTACGGATTTTGCAGCCGCGTAAGCTGAAGATGGCATATTCCAGCAGCCTGAAAAGATCGGTGATGTAGTCCCAACCGGCTGTCCATGCCTGAGTCTCTATGTCCATTTCGGCGGTGATTCGAGGATATAAAACAAATATCTGCGATTCCGGCATCCGCACGATGTGGCCGAGCACGCATGAAGAATGTACTTCGAGACGATAAATGCACCAGAATAGCCTTCGGCGATCGTCTGTCTCCTTTGCTGAAATGTTCTTCGGCCACAGGCTCTCATTGTGGATATTGTGCTGTGCGATGGATGCATGGCACATGCCAAGGTACTTGACCAAGTCGCCATGATTACCGGCTCGCAGCGAATATACTGCCAAAAGACCAAAGGATCGTAGATTATCGAGATCTTGTGATTGCGTGACACTCCGCGGAATCTGTGAAACAGCTTTCTCGAAGTATTTGCCACTGTCAGGTGTGTCAAATCCGTCAAGCAGCGTTTCGTCGAAGACCGCCCCGATAGCAGCCGTCTGTGCGCCAACGGCACATAACGACATCAGTAGCATGTACGATGAGCCTTCAAAACTGTCTGTGTCCTCATCCCATCGTGTGTAGAGGTCAGTTTCGGAAAGGAAGGGAAAACTAGAAGTTGGTCAGGCTCTGTGCTGAGCGCGAGATACGCTGACATACTAGCATTGGTACATGGTGTCAGAATACACTCGAAGCAAGCGCCGTGTGGTTGTTCTGGCGTTCAAGTTCGTATGCGTGGCTTCCGAGGGTTGGTTTGCATTCTCGTCTGACACAGTCACGGCGTGCGCTCGCCGCCTGCCTCTCTTACGTACCGGGCGATTCGTTTTACAGTCGACTGAGTACTCGACGCAAGTACGACAGGATGATGACGCCTCATCTCGACGACATCTCAGCCCTCGACCATGGCAAAAGTCGCACGCTTGAGAAGTCCGCAGTCTTACACTGCCGGGTCTGGATCTTAGCGGCATCTTCGAGGCGAACTTACGTTCTTGTGATTGTTAGACATGTTCGAATGAGGATACCACACTGGCGACGCGTGGTACATGCTCGAGTACCCATAGTACGAGAGGCCGAGTTCAAGGCATTGCGAAACTGGGAGGCGCATACAAGAGCCGTGGTCTATTAACAGCTGGTAAATAGATAAGCGAACCAGGGTCACTGATAAGAGTCTTGGCTCTTACCGGGCCCTTTACGCGCAACTTTGACAGCGGTTTACTTGTGTACTTCTACTACAATATTGACAGATTGCTTCACCCCATTGTTTCAATACTTGACATCACCATATCACTTCCGATACCACATCCTTGTAACCTTGGTCCTCCTGATCTTACTTTGTAGCTGGAAGATCCCATACAGCAGCGCTTCCGCGGTCGGAGGACAGCCTGGTATGTAGATGTCCACTGGGATGATGCGATCGACACCCCGTACGACACTGTAGCTGTAGTGGTAGTAGCCTCCTCCATTGGCACAGCTGCCCATGCTTATCACCCACTTTGGATCTGGCATCTGATCGTACAGTAATCGGACAGAGGGGGCCATCTTGTTCACAACAGTCCCAGCCACGATCATGACATCCGCCTGTCGTGGAGATGCGCGGAAAATAATGCCCAGACGGTCTTGGTCGTAGCGTGGCATCGATGTATGCATCATCTCGATGCCGCAGCATGCTAATGCGAAAGTGAGAGGCCAGACGGAACCGTTACGTGCCCAAGCTATGAGCTTGTCAATGGTTGTTCTGGGTGTAAAGCTTCGATCAGTCTGATGGTTCGTGGCCTTCCACTCAAGTTTGCTACTCACACTGTGTATTCAGCTACACCCATCGGCTTGATCTCAGAGGAGACGGCCAATGTAGAGGAGCCATCAGTAGGTCTTGATGGCTTCAATGATTGCCTCCGGTAGGATACTGCTTGGGCGTCACTTGTTATATGCCGTTGTAAGAAGACCTGTGGTGCGGCTTGGCTGATGCGAGAAACTCCCCGTACTGGGCATAGGACTGTTTCTGATACTCTGATCAGCATTTTTCACTAAATCTAGGCCCAAAGAAAAGCATGAGAATCCTACTCGCAACGCGGTTGATCAACGCCATGGTAATTGTTTGATTGGAAGTGAATGGTGAAGGTCGACAACCTGTGAAAGAAAAATGGTGTTAGATCCCATCCTTGCTCGTATACTTGCCCAAGCTCCACGTCGGCTTATTCACACCCAGAGAAGACAATTGGGTCTCTGAAAGGTATCGTCGGCCTTTTCACACTCATTCCTCTTGTAGTATGCATTTTCGTCGGACAATTGACACAAAAAAATTAAAGGGTTAGGGTCTTTCGCATCCGTCGTCGGGAAATTCACACCTCGACCCACATCGCAGACCCATCAAGCATCATTTTCGCGGTCTTGCGACATACCTTCGGAGGCACTCGCTGGCACCTCAATCCCGGTCTGGGCGGGCGTGATGAGCAGTGGGATAATACCATCGGTACTGGCCGCCGACAAACGACCTGGACTCTATGGATGCAATCACGACTGACGGCCGCGAATGTCCGTTCTGCTCGGCTTGGTTCTCCCGAGTCGACGCGGCGAAAAGACATACTAAACGCTGCCCCCAACGAGAAGAGCGTCCTCTAGTCGACAGAAAACGCGGCCGGCGAGCAAGATCCTGTGCCCAATGTTCACGTGTCAAGGTGCATTGCAAGCCTCGGAGAGAAGGTCCTTGCGAGCGCTGCATCCCTCGCAAGCTTCCATGCTCTTTCGACGGGCGCAGTATTGACATTGCCACCGCTGTTCCACCATCTACCGAAATTCCAGATGTCAGTGATCGGTGTGGTGATCGTATACCACTTTCGTTCCTACTCAACGCTACCGATGACCAACAGGACTTTCTTACTGAGAGAACCGTGGGAATGGAACCAGATGCCGCTCTATTGGGACCCGCTTGTCTACCACTGAGATCATTCAGCTCCGATGAAGATCTACTAGACTTCCTGAATCCTTCTGTCTTGTTGCTGTTCGAGAATGAACCGCAGATCACATCCGTTTCAACAGAAGAGTTCTCCTCACATCATCCGGGTGACTTGACATTCTCAGAACCTTGGGATATCTCGATGTCTGCTCGTCTGGAGGCTTTGGAAACCGAACTGATTAACCATGTTGGATGTAGCGCCGTACGTTCCATGACATTCGATATAAACGCTTACCGCTCGTTCTTCAGCGCTCGCAACGCACGCGAATTCGTCACGAGGTTTTGTCGAAAACGGCATTATCGGTATCAGATTATTCACTGGCCAACATTCGAGCCGGCAAACGTATCGCTTGCTTTGCTCATGGTGGTTTGCCTCACAGGAGCTGCTTACTCATTTGGTGAAAACCATGGCACTGCTCATGCGGTTCAAGCGCGCAGCTTCTACCAACTGGCAGACTCGTATGTCTTTCAACAGCTGGAGAACCACCTACATGGCTCGCCGACAGATCTCGATCTCGTTACTTCGATCGAACTTTGTCAGGCTGCACTCCTCATGTACGCTCTAGACGCTCTTCCAGCTGGCGATATGGCTATGCAGCAT
The DNA here is from genome assembly GCA_001553865.1 of Cladosporium sp. BSL10. Taxonomy (NCBI): domain Eukaryota; kingdom Fungi; phylum Ascomycota; class Dothideomycetes; order Cladosporiales; family Cladosporiaceae; genus Cladosporium; species Cladosporium sp. BSL10. Next base: position 106,117 of record LJJI01000211.1, read on the forward strand.
ACGGCAGTTGCCAGACGATTGCCTACGCTGATTGCCGCCTTACGGACACTTGGATTCGTGAACGTTCAGCATGGGTCTTCTCAGGACTGGCAGACTTTTATTAATCATGAGCAGAGGATACGACTTGTTGCGTGGGCATTTTGCGCCGACTGCTTAGCCACTTTATCTTGCAATAAACCACCAGGATTTTCCATTCTAGAGATGCGTGGAGAGCTTCCATGCGATTCCAAGGTCTGGGATGCTGATGCGACAGCATTCCCTAGACTGCGGGAATGCTCCGGGCAAGCCAGGCCTCGTTCTTTAGCAGAGCTGATGTCTCTATGCTCGAAAGATTGCTGGCGAGAGCCGAGTGTAGGTCTCAAACTTCCGTTGTTCCATCTACACGTCATGCTTTGCGGTAAGTCTCCACCTCCCCGCCTTCAGTCTGTCGTGTTGACCGCCATTCGAAGTATGCGGTCACTGACTCGTATCTATTACAGCCTTCCAACAAATCATTTTCAACTCTCAGGTCTCGATGAATCTTCCAAGACAGTCTAAGGGCCTTCTGCATGCCCTAGAGACCTGGCAGAAGCTCTGGAGCGACGCTTTAGAGCAGCTTGCAGATGATGATAGGAAATGGCTCGGCGTAGCGAACAACGTCTCTGATCTTGCGCATCTTACACGGCGCATCATCGTCGTTGCCGCTGGGCCGCAAGCTGCTTCGTCGCGCTATTTGCAGAGGATCCCGTCGTACGGGACGAGGGAGTTACACGAGTTCATGCGTGTATTCGTTTCGGAAGGATGATGCAGCTGAGTGCAGGGAGAGTACAATCTATCACCGAGGCGGACATCATCGCGGTTGAAGCGCTCGAACAATACTAATCTTCTGGCTATTCCAATGATCAAGTCCAAGAAGCCCATTGAGGCGCGTCAATGGTGAGATTGAAGAGATCTGTCCTGCTAAAGTGTGGGTACATGAATGTATAGTCCTCGATACCGGCAAACTCTTCCGAAGAAGCAGAAAGGTCTCCAACAAGCGCTTCAGAGGAAATTGCCCCTATGTCATCCAAAGTTGTTTGCAGGCGTACGAATCTTGCTGAAACAACGGCAGCAAGCATACTGGCTGCGTGACATGGCAGACCTACGGAGCCTAGACCAGCTATGATGGCCTCGATCAGCTTGTGGATCATGCCAAGATCATGCCCTGCTTGTCGTAGTTGGTCACGATAGCTCTGCATTACGCGACAAAGCGTGAGTGCAGCAAATGTGACTACATTGTAGACGTGGTCCGTAAGATGTCGTGTGCGTTCGTCGGTTGTGTCAAGGAAGATGTTGATGATGAGCTTAGATGACTGGATCACATCCGCCAGGGTTTGTTCGCTCACAGCTGCTTTGCATGCCCCTAGGGATCCACAATCTGCTAAGAGATGGGCGAAGTGGAGGCCCAGTTGCAGGAACTGCGATCTTGGTTGTTCTGATGATTGTGATTAGCAAATGTACTTTCTCTATTTATGTACGGAGAAGCGACATCACATACCAAAGAGGTGCGTATGCTCGTCCCGCCACGCGATGAGCCTGTGATCTGTTCTGGACACACCGTTCGGTGAAGCTGAAGATATTTGATAGATCAGCCAGTACAGCTCGACCTCAGCGACCATCCGCATTTCGAAGTTGGACAAATTGTTGCGACCAGTGGGCCGGACCAAATGCTGGATTTGTTTCTGGCTGAGAACAGCTGGCCGCCTTGTTCCTACGCAGTGACTAGATTTGTGTGAGCAAAGGCTCGAGAACTCAATGGTGGAGTGCTTACTGCAGATGTGCAAGACACAAATGTATCCATGGAAGCTGCCTACTCGTCTTTGCAGAGCTAGAAGCTCGACTCGCTTGCCCGGCGGTCTCCGCGAAAGCTGGACTTGCCAGGCCCTGTTGCAAAGCGTAACTGGTGATGAGCCAGCCATCGATACTTAAGGGTACTTGCCCGATCGTCGTGGACCACAAACTGAGTACAATCACAGCTTGGAAGAATTCTTCGGCTTGTGGCGTGATAAGAAGAGCGCTTGCCAGTAATGTTTTCACTTCTTGGAAAAGCTTCGGCGCTAGGACATTAGCAAGATCCTGCGTAGTGTGGCGAACTGCGATCAGATATATGCTGCACAGTAGTAACGGCGACTGTACAGTACGGGCTGATAGCGCTCCCGAAGACGCGCCGGGTGAGAGTAAGATCCATCTTCCATAGTGAGTTTGGAATCTATGACCATCAGCTCATGCCCTAGTATAAATGATAATACCACCTCACATCTCTAGAAGCGATCTAGCGGTCGATTCATCTATCGAGTCGGTTATCCTTCGACTGAATTGTGGCGACTGAGAAATGTCGGTGATGGCGGGTGTGCCCACGCCAACTTCCGTCGCCGCATCACGGATCTGGAACACTGGAGCGGAGTCGATATAGCCCCCAGCACTTGTTTCGTCCGAGAGATGTTCGGTCTGGGTCCACGATCTATCATCGCTTTGATCTCTTGGGTCTAATCTCTCGACAAGGTTTTCAATGGATCTTTCCAGGCGTTCGAATCTACGATCGTTAGTCGAGCGAGCATATTTAGCATTTGGAGACAATGCACCTTTCGTTGATCAAATCTGGATCAAGCTGCTTATTCGAGCAGAGTGCAACATTCGTTGACGTTGTCTGTTGACGAATGGTTGATAGCCCAAGGGGCCCAGACAGGGAGCAAGTCTGTGCCAAGGTCTCGCATCGCAAGCATGTTTCGTCGTCGCCGTTGGAGGGATAGCAGCGTGTCTTTTGCTTGCGACACAACGTACATGCTTTGGACACTCGGCTCGAGCGCAATGGCGGCATGATGGTCGTTACATTTGTAACTTAGCTGTCATCTCATAATGGTTGATTACAAGGGGCAATTTTCTCCTGGACAATGATAGCACCGCCACTGCTTATCTATGTCGTGATCTGGTCTTATCGCCTAGGAATGGTTTAGCGTCTTGACCAACCCTGACTGTATTCGATTATTGTCTACAAGATACATGTACTTGCAGACCCGAGTCAAGAATTCTGACGCAGGTTCAACTACTCATTTGCCAGGTCTCAGCTTTCTATTCATTGGGCGGTGTGTCAGAGTTCAATATATCCAGTAGATCCCGATACAGGTAGATCTGACGATTGATCACCCGTCGGGGTTAGTAGGGTTGGCACATCAGACGGTGAAAAGTGGCCATATCACGCCGCTCGAATGCATGAGCAGCTAAGACTGTTCTCATGCAGACTGGGTATTGGAGCGAGTCAGGATTGCCTTGTGTTGTGGTTGAGACGGATTATAATGGACTTGATCTTGGTCATCGAAAATTCGATCAAATGTCGAAGACACTCCGCCGTCAATATCAAGTGGAATTCGATGACTATTGTCACCATTGTTGGGACATGATGCATCGAGCCGGCGCACTGGCCCCTGTCGCAGGCTCAAAGGTCATGTTCCTGCAGACGAGCTATCCATTCAATCTGAAGCTATATCTCGCACACCTTTCCCGCCCATATTCGCGCGATCAAACAGTCGATACAACAACTTCCAAACAAGTATTATAACAGCAGCAGCACAAGCACATGACGCTGCAATCACAAGACCGCGCGAGTATCTGGGTGCATCTGCGAAAGTCAGCGAACTGGATCGCTATGAAATTAGCCATGGAGATCGCATACCTTGCGCTCGGAACAGTTGATTGCCCGGGAAATTAGCCAGCTGGATGCTCATCACATACGCAGCCAACGCTATAGGACGTTTGTGGTCCTCCATCTTCGCCGTAAGCCATGCGGCACTAAGTGCTTGTGCGGAGCCCATGCTCATCTGCGTCCATACAACGCCGCCTGAAGGAGTCAGCACACGTCGCTCATTCAGAGAAGTAAATCTACCATACCGTACAAAGTCCACTTGCCGACGCTTGTAGGAGCCAGAGCAAGCCAGAGCAGACCAGCAGCACCGAACAGAAACCCGGTGGCAATGTGCAGGCCTCTTTCTGCAGACCGATCGCTGCTGTAGGCCAGAGAGATGGACCAGATCAGAGCGCAAACACTGCCAACGGCATTCAGCCCGTTGGATTGTAGCGATGTGAACCCAAGGCTCTTGATGATCGACGGCGCGTAAGTGTTCATCGGCGCGATCATGACCATTGAGAGTAGCCCAGCGACGAGATGGCCGTAAATTCGCCAGTCCGCAAAAGTCTCAAGGATGTGAGAAGGCAGCACTCGGCGCTTGTGTGTGTCAGCCTTGCTTGGATCGTCGCGCGTTACACGGTCCACAATGATAAACGCTTCGTCGTCCTTGAAGATCCTGATACATCTTCCGAAGAAGACTTTGGGAGTTACCGCATTGTGAGGGAGATAGACATAAGCTGCAAGGCCGAGAACACATGTCAAGATACCCTCTGTAGACAGTCAATATGGTACAACCGAGAAACCCACGAAGTGCATTGCTTACCAATGAGAAAGAGCCACTGCCACCCAGCTAAACCACCTCGACCTCTCAGAGATAGTAAGCCGATAGCCAGAGGACCCGCGAGAGCTCCAGCGATACTGTTAGACGCCCAGAATAGCGCAAAACGCAGCCCGAGTTCTCGATTGGTGTAGTATCTCGAAATGTACAGCGCAAAGCCAGGAATATATCCGCCCTCGAGCGCTCCAACGAAGAAGCGAGCTGCGTACAATCCGCTTGCGTTCTTAACGAAGATCTGAGACCATGTCACGATGCCCCAGAGTACCATAGTGATGGGTAAGAACCTTTCCGGGCCGATGCGCTTGCTGATGATGTTAAAAGGAATCTCAGTGATGATGAAACCGACAGTGAACAGTGTTTGCGCTAAGTTGATGTTGTCGTTTCCAATGTTGATGTCCGTCCGCAGAGTGTCGGTCAGGGCGTTACTGATGTTGGTTCGATCAAATTGGAGGAAGCAGAAGCACAGCATGATGAAAGGAAGGATGCACAAGTCGACCTTGAGTACACTCCTTCTCACCGCGCTGGACGTGTGAGTAGTTTCTCCATCGTGGCCTGATATATTGTCGGACTCCTCCAGCGCCAGCTTTCCTTTTTCTGTGTCATCGTTGGTGTGCTGCTGATCATTCTTTGTTGCGGTCATCTTCGCTGTGATGCTGCTTGAACGCTCTGCAGTTGTAGATCATCTATCACCCTACCTATTTCTGCTGCCTTTATATCAAGCTCGACGGGCATATTCTCGAGTCCGAACATCATATCTTGCCTTCCTGGCGTGCTGATATCGAAATCGCGTATGGTTGGTTCTTTCGAGATGGAGTTGCGACGGGGAAGCTTGCTTTTGGATGTACCGTCGGCATGCCTACGGTACGCCTACGGCATACCGCCGGTCGACCGCCGGACCTTGTTTCCATCCGTCGGCAAACCGACGGCACAATCTCCTGGGGCGTGTTGCACTGAACATATAGCTCTTCAATACCTTCCGTGGCTCTATGAAGGAATCAACGCCGTATTTTATTTGGAGACATTCCTTTCAACAAGATACCAAATCCCTGCTTCCAACAGTGACTTCGAACTCCTTTTTTGGAACGACATGGAGCAGAACACACTCAAGCGCAGAGCGATTGGCTTGACCGGTGTTGACAAAATGAAGTCCTTTGGAGGTTACATTCTGTTTTGTCCACTCACATCCTCAACAGCCAGGCTCATCGACAACAATGGCAAGGAAGTACACTCATGGAACCTTCCTGGTAGAGTCGGAAGACATTGCCGCTTACTTCCAAATGGAAATCTTGCCGTCAACACTCTCCGACCGGAGTCTGACGAAGCCGGCGGTCCATACCCTTTCCCTTTCTTCCACAAATACGGCGGAGGCGTGATGAGCGAGCTAGACATCCACAGCAACATTGTCCGACAATTCGTTGATCCGCTCGGCCACCATGACCAATACCACTACGGCGACGGCCGCATCCTATACACCAGCCTGGAAGCTCTAACAAAAGAAGAATCCGCAAAAGTCGTCGGAGGCGTCCCGGGCACGGAAATTGACGGCATCACATACGCCGACACGATCCGAGAAGTCGACGCAGAAGGCAACCTGACATGGCAATGGAAAGTCAGCGAGCGCCTGCCCCGAGACGAATACCCACTGCAGCCTCACTACACGCGCGAGCACTATCCTCTCATCAACTCTGTGCTCCCGATGCGAGATGCAAGATATATTCTTGCTTCGATGCGTTCGGTATCGGCAGTCATCATCATCGAGCGACAGACCGGCGATATCGTCTGGAAACTTGGCCCAGAAGTGCTAGCGCAGCAGCACAATGCGACGGAGCTTGAGAACGGCAACATTTTGATCTTCGACAACGGAGCGTTCCGCGGCGGCGAGTCAATCACATACACTCGTGCCATCGAGGTGGATCGCAACACTAAGAAAATCGTGTGGGAGTATCGCGACCGGTCGCAGATGCACAATTTTTTTACGCCGTTCATGGGGAGTGCTCAGCGCTTGGAGAACGGCAACACGCTGCTGTGCGAAAGCGCTTTTGGTCGGATCTTCGAAGTCACTAGGGAGGGATATGTCTGCTGGGAGTATGTCAACCCGCACTTCGCAGCCTATCCGGAGGAGGAAACAAGGAAGATCTTCCCGGGGGAGTCAAATGCACTGTTCCGCGCGTATGGGTATTCTGCTGATGAGATTGCGGCAGTGTTGAGCGGTTTGAGCAACGGTACTAACGGTGTTGATGGGTAGAGGTTGCGCCAACATGATATCCACCCAAAAAAATCTAGCTGAAGACATTATTGCAATTCCAACTTGCAGGTCGTTCCACACGTTGACTCCATGTCAATCTCACTTACGCAATTAAAAACTAATAGTGCTAATAGTTGAGCAATGTACTGGCTATCTGCCAGCAGGTAAGCCTTGATACTGTACATTCACGAGCGCGAGGCTGGCGGACGTCGCCTCCATCCCACACGCAGAAGAACGTGTAAGCAATATCTCGTAACAACACAAAGCTGAAGAGCGTTGAGGCCTCGCCTATTCACCAACACGGCTGGCTTGAGCACTATAACAGCTTAGTATCTGTGCTACTTCCTTCGGATGGACTTCGTATTCTACCTACTATGAGGGCATTTGCGTTCTGCACGGTATACGACATGGCTCCACACATGACTATGATTGCGGGACGGAGACCAAAATAACTAAATGCGGACCTCGCTATGGTGTTGGTATTCGTAGGGCTGTCAACAGATAGTTATCTATACTGCTGCACTTGCACGTCTGGAGGTGATTGTTCTCATCATCCACCAACACAACTCAACCACCGCTCACACCCAATACCATCTCCAACACTTCAACACCCTCGCTCAAAATGTACACCAAAGCCCTGCTCCTTCTGGCGCCCATCGCTGCTCAAGCCGCCCAAACCGCTCGCTGGCCTGTCTTCAATCTCCGTGCTAATGTCACGGAGGACTACAAGGGCTACGGTTCGAACAGCCGCGAAGCCTGGCACAATGCCCCTCTCGAACTGGGTGGTACTGGTGGAGACAATACCGCCACTGGCCCTCTGGTCGACCAAGAGTGCAATCAGCGTGCCGAGCTGAACGCCCGTGGTGAGTAACGCCCATACATGGAAATGCCATATTGCGTCGCTAACCACAGCAGCTCCATACTCCTTCCCTCTCTACTTCTACCCACGGGCCACTACCTCTGGCCAGTACGCACCCTCGGAGCTGGCTGCCGACAACTACAAGATGAGGATCGCGCAGAAGAGCGAGGCCGACTCCAAGGGCCGTCGTGCCGTGGTCATGTCTACTTGCGGAACCGGCTCGACCAGCATTTACATCAGCGACACAAAGCCCCACCACCTCACCTATGACAACAAGGATGCCAAGAAGAAGGAGAAGTTCGGCAGCTTCTACCTCTGCAAGGGCGACGGCTACGGCGATAGCCTCTTATACCGCAGTGCCGACGAGACAACACCCGAAGAGTGCGGCGAGGTCGTCTTCTACCCTGAATGGTAAGCGAAGACCTGCATAATTGATCGAGCAAGCGCCATACTGACTCTACGATCACTGTAGCATGCCGCTTCACTACACTGTCACAACCACCCAGGGCACATCCAAAGCCACTATCGACGACGGACGCAGCAAGCAGGGCCACTACGACGCCAACTGCTATGTCGACGTCAATGATGTCACCGGTGCCCCTAACGATGACATCTCAACATGGATGAGCCAACCGCGCACCAACTACCACTTTGTCGGCAAGATCAAGGTTTAATCCGGCTCGGGAGCTGCGATAAAAGACGCTCGGATGATAAAGGGAGGGCAGAAGATTTGGGAGAGCTTGATGAACGAGAGACGAAATAAATACACAAGACTGTGAGCGCATTCTAAAGAACCTGAATTTAATGTTGAGCGTCAATCACCTGTCTGATCTGCCACCAACAAAAGTCTACACGTACCGCTTTGACGCTTTACGTAGAGCTGTGCAAAAGACCATTTCGACATTGCATGTATCATTCAGGCCACTCATGCGAATGGTCAGTAGAGTCTCCAATCTGCCTTCACCGCTCGTGAACCGACTTTACAGGAACTTCATGCGGGCAAACAGTAGCGTCTTACTCCGAAATTGACACATGAGAAGCAGTCGAGAGACATTACAATTCCATTCTGTACATACCCGATACATGCCCAACATGCCAACCACATTCATTCTCGCGAGCAAAGCTTACTGATACGCTCCCATGTTGTGATTCACAACCTCGATGTTGATCCCGCAAACGGGATCTCTCACGAAGGCGCCATAGTACCCAGGGTGATACTGCGGCCTCGGACCAGGTGCGCCGTTGTCTTTGCCGCCGGCTTTGATGGCAGCTTCGTAAAACTTGTCGACGAGCTTGTTGTCTGGACTTCCCGTTAGCCACTTCTACGGCAAATCGGCTGGAGCTATATAGCTGGCTGGAAAAGACTCGACCTACCATGGGCCGAGAAGGCAGTGTGTTCGTTCTGCATAACTAGCTCTAGGGTCTTGGCATCGCCTTCAATGCCAGTGACCCAGAAGAAAGGCGTTTGGTCGCCCAGGCCTACGGAATTGGGGATTGGGCGCATCATCTCTTTGAGGCCGAGAGGCTCGAAGGCTGCGAGGAGGAACTTGATTACATCTTCGAGTTTGGCTGCTGGGACGACGATGGCTGTGTGGTCAATTGTGAGAGGCATGATGGGTGGAGGGGACTTGATGCTACGCTATTTTGCTTGTGACAAGGCGCGAATTTATCAAGGAGACTGTGCTAGATAGACAAGCACCAAGCACTTTGCCAACCTGAGCTGTGGCCGCAGCGAGTTATAAATCGTATCTCATGCAGTGGCACGCACAGGCGTTACGGCGTCTTCCGTTCAGTTCAGCTGTGAACCTTACGGTGAAGCTACAGGAACACCGCATGATCTTGGTTTGGTGCGTTCCTGGCGTGGCTACGAACGAATTTGGAAGGAGACTCCTCTTTCAAGCTGAAGGATCAAATCTAGATCGACTTGGCGCTCCAGGCACCATTGCGGAGGATCATATCCTTAGGCACCAGAGTCGATTGAACAGTACACACGTACCTCTCGATCAATCCGTGTTCTCTGTGGAGGAAAGGTAGCTGACTTGGTGATGTTCGTTGGTGCGATTGACGCGTCAATCATGCCAGGTATTGCGAAAGAAGCGTTAAAGGCGGCGCTTCCATGTTTCCTGCAATGATGGCTGTGGACAAGCTTCTACATGTATCGCCTGTCAATATGGTGATCATTATTGATTGAATGTGAGGAGAGAGTGAGGCGAGGCGTTAATGACAACATCCCGATTGACTGGAGTGCCCCACCAATTCGCGGGGGATTTGATTGAACGCGCGAGACTCACAAACTGTTTGACTGTGTGTTGATCGCAGAGCTTCACTCCAGCACAAACACCCCGATTTTACTCCTCCGACAAGCCGCTGAGCAAATCACAACTCAAGGCGCATACGAAGAAACACCTGAACCTCCCCTCCAGTAGCGAAAGGTCCATCATGGCCGGCGAAGGCAGTGGCCAGCCCGCAGACAACAAGGGCAAAGCGCCCGAGACAAAGACGGTAGCAACACCACAAGACTTCCAACAATTGCTCCAGCAGCTCGCGCTCAGCCAAGGAGGACCCAAGCCCGAGGGCAAGAAGCAGGAGGACTACAAGTTCTGGAACACGCAGCCCGTCCCCAAGTTCCAAGAGCCCAACCTCTTGCAGACCACCGAAGGCGGCAGCGAGGGCAAGCCACTGCCTGAAGGCCCTATCCTCCCCGACCATATCTGCAAGGCCAGCGCAAAGCCGGAGCCTGCGAAGCTGCCGGAGGGTTTCGTCTGGGATCTGGTGGATCTCGAAGAGAAGGCCGAGCTTCAGGAATTATACGATCTGCTGTACAACCACTACGTCGAGGACACCGATGGCTCCTTCCGCTTCAATTACTCAGTCGAGTTCCTCAAGTGGGCCCTGCAGCCTCCCGGATGGAAGAAGGAGTGGCATATTGGTGTGCGCGCGAAGGCTGCTGAGGGCAAGAAGGGCAAGCTTGTAGCCTTCATCTCAGGCGTGCCAGCCTCGCTCAAGATCCGCCAGAGCAAAGTGAACGCCGTCGAGATCAACTTCCTCACCATCCACCGCAAGCTTCGCTCCAAGCGTCTGGCGCCTGTACTCATCAAGGAAGTCACCCGCCAATGCTACCGCAATGGCATCTACCAGGCTCTCTACACAGCCGGCACTCTCCTCCCCACGCCCGTCACCACATGCCGCTACTACCACCGCTCTCTCGACTGGCCTCACCTCTACAAGACCGGCTTCAGCCACCTGCCTCAGCGCTCAACCGAGTCCATGCAAACGCGCAAATACTTCCTACCTTCCAAGACAGTGACTAAGGGTCTCCGCCCCATGAAGCCCGAAGACGTGCCCGCCGTGAAAGCCCTGCTAGTCCGCTACCTGGATCGCTTCCACCTGAAGCAGGAATTCACAGACGCCGAGCTCGAGCACCTGCTCTGCTCCGCTGCGGCCAAAGACGTCGTGTGGAGCTACGTCGTCGAGCAAGACGGCAAAATTACAGATTTCATCTCCTACTACCTGCTTGCAGTATGTACCTACACTTTCCAAACTAATCACCCCGCCACAAGCAGATGCTAACACAATCTTCTCCTAGTCCACCGTCCTCAAAGCCTCTACCACCGAGACCATCCGCGCCGCCTACCTCTACTATTACGCCTCGGAAACCGCCTTCGCCTCCGGCCCCGCCGACAAAGTCCAAGCAGACCTCAAGACCCGCCTGGATTCTCTCGTTAACGACGCCCTCATCCTAGCCAAGAAGGACGGCTTCCACGTCTTCAACGCGCTGACCCTCCTCGACAACCCGCTGTTCCTCAAAGACAACAAGTTCGAGCCTGGTGACGGGAAGCTGAACTTCTACCTCTTCAACTGGAGGACGCCGAAGCTAGGTGGCGGCGTCGATGAGAACAACCAGATTGACAAGACGAAGATGGATGGCGTTGGCGTTGTTATGCTGTAGATGACAGGAATTTACACGAAGAAAAGGAAGAGGCAAGGCGAATGGAAATATGATCTGCATATTATAGGGACTTGTTGACCCTTCTTTCTAGCATCATCCGCTTCTGGATACCCTTCTCGCGTCTCTTCGCCTCCATAAAAAAAAATGCACAAATGATTTGCGATGCTCGCGAATCCATGATCTCAAAAAATCTTTCTTCCATCTCGCTCCTGCCCACCATGCAAGGAAAATCTCACCCCATCCACGCCCACGCAGCCAACGGCAAAGCCGGCCAAAACACCGCCTCCGTCGCCATTGCACCCGCTCCCGAATCAACAGTAAGCGACGGCCTCGAACTCGAAGTCGCCTCACTCCCATCTGCAGTCCCAGTCCCAGAAGCAGAAGCCGAGGCCGAAGCCGTCCCGGAAGCATCAGGATCCTCCTCGCCTTCTCCCGTCTTCGTAGCAGGTTCCCCACCGCAGACCTCCCCCAGCGCCGTCTGCGCAGCGTCGAACCACCGCTTCGCCATCAACTGGTAGCCCTCGTCGTTGGGATGCGTGCCGTCCTCCTGGTACATGTCGTGCGGCACGGCGTCGTACATCTCCACGTAACGAATAATCTGCCCTGCGGCGGTGGCGTTGGCGACGACGGACGGCAGGTGCGCGTTGAAGCCCTTGATGCACTTGTCTTGCCACTCGTTGGTGTTATACGTGAGCTGCGAGGCAAGCACGAGGGTCTCCGGGAAGGCGGTCTTGAGCTTGGAGAGGAGGTTGCCAAAGCGTAGCGCGGTGTATTTGCCGTCAGTGGTTCGCGCGTCGATGGAAGGGTCGGAGTCTTCCGGGTGCTTCTCGTCGGCCATGTACCAGCAGTCGTTGACGCCGAGGTTGAGCAGGATGATGTTGGGCTTCATCTCGTAGGCGCCGGAGTTGGCGACTTTCTCGGCGTACTTGTCGATGGTGATGGCGAGGTAGGCTTCGTGGTGGTTCTGCGGCATGTCGCCGGACTCTTGAGTGCCGAGCATGGTGACCGTCGAGCCGTTGTTTTCGAGGAGCTTCTCGACGCCTAGGCGGAAGCCGTTGCCATCGCTGGATTCGAGGCCGTAGACGAGGGAGGCGCCCATGGGCATGATATTAAGGTGGAGGCTGTTGTTGTTTGGTTTTGTGCACCAGTCTGGGGCCTCTGCAGTGGTGAGGGAGACTGATTATGGTTGTTTTAGCATGTCTTTATGGAAAAGTAGCCTCATGCGGACTCTTGCATACCATGGAGCAGCAGGCCTGCAAGCAGCGCGGCAGTCTTGATGAAGAGGATGGTTCCGGACGCCATGGCTGCGAGCGTTTTTGATAGTTCGGTAAGAGTCTGAATGAATATGATCTGTATCAAGCTGCCCAGAGTAATAAATCCCAAGGTTTCGAACCCAGCTCTGCGTGCAGTAGTGGCGACCAAACAAGTCGGCTTCAGCTGGAGAGAGGTGGTAGGTAGATCTTGACTTATAAGCAAGCTCCTGTAGGCCCAGAAGTCCTCACGCAAGCATCATATGCGCCCTCTCGCTAACCCTGATCCAGACGCAAGAGAACGGTATGGACAGGTCTTTCCGCCCTCCTACAGGTCTGCGGTGTTGTGCTGTCAATAGTACAAAGGCCGAAGGAACATGGAAGTGGATACCCACAGAAATGTGGGGACACTTTTGAGCCTCCGACGCAACCAGACGCAATCAAGGCATTGCCGCGAAACCGGCTTGGGGGATAGATCAGAGGGCTTGGCTTGCTTCGCGAGCACGGTTTCGCTTAGTAGACGAGCGGATATCGGGTTGCGGTGGGTTGGAGAGTGCTTGGTGTGTGATTGATGCTGTTAATGAGACACTTACTGCTGATGAGATGCTAACGGGTCCGAGCTTTTCGATACCTGCTGCCTGTTTGGGATGGGCTGGTAGAGACATATTCAGCCAGCGTGTCTCCGTGTTTTTGCGACCTACCTTGAGCCTACTTGCGTTAGATGGAGAATGACAAAAAGGTAGTGAGATGAGAAACAAGATCAACGATGTATCAGGACATGCGTCTGAGAAGCGTCGTATACTATGTCTGCTGACCAAAGATAGCCTGCCTCTACTGTCTGAGCTCAGCTAACCTATAATTCAAGCAAGGGATGAAACAAGAGGCTCACAATTGGCCGAAGCACGACCAGTATAGCTACTTATTGTAGCCCAACCAAATACAAGTACATCGGTATATACGTCTCTATTGTCTCTCTGCTTCCTTTATACACAGAAACGCCGAAACCCATGCTATGATATATAATATACACAGAACGCTGCACCGCGCCTGAGTCGAGATTGCTCGTCAATATGCAACGCCTGCGCCAAACTCTTCTTCTGTGCGCTCGTCAGGCCAGTAAGTCCCGTATCATACAAGCATCTCCTGAGATCTCCTGTCTAGCTCTCATTACGTTTTCAAGACACATCAGTCTACTTCTTGTTCTTCTCGGCTCTCTCCTTCTCGTGCTTGGCGACGAGCTCCTTCTGCAGCTGCATTGGCGCAGGGCTGTAGTGCGAGAACTCCATGCTGAACTCGCCCTTGCCCTGAGTGGCAGCTCTCAGCTGGGAACTGAAACCAAACATGCTGTTGAGCGAGCAGTCAGCGGTGAGGGTGAAGTCCTCGGGGCCAATCTCGGTGTCGTTGATAGTGGCGTTGCGCTTGTTCAGGAGACCGACAATGTTACCCTGGAACTCGTTGGGCGCGGTGATAACGGTCTTCATCAGGGGCTCAAGAACCTGGGGCTGCGCGGCAAGGAAAGCCTTGCGGAAGGCCTGCTGTGTGGCGTTCTTGAACGACATTTCGGACGAATCGGTCATGTGAGTGGCACCGTCGTTGATTTGCATGTAGGTACCAAGGACCTTGTGGCCGAGCAGAGGACCAGTCATGCATGACTGGTTGAAACCCTTGTCGCAAGCAAGCAAGAATTTCTCGGAGATAGTACCACCAGTAATGGTCTGCTCGAACTCGTTCTCGCCGAGCTGGCCAGTAGGCTCAAGGAAACCGACAACACGAGCATAGTCACCAGCACCACCGGTCTGCTTCTTGAGGGTGTGGTCGAACGCAACACGGGACTGGATAGTCTCGCGGTAGGCGACCTGGGGCTGACCAGTGACAACCTCAACCTTGTACTCACGCTTCATGCGCTCAACGTAAATGCTCAAGTGGAGCTCACCCATACCGGAAATGATGGTCTCACCAGACTCAGCGTCGTTGTGCACGCGGAAAGTCGGGTCCTCACGCTGGAAGCGGGAGATGGCCTTTGAGAAATTAGGGGTGTCCTTGGTGTTCTTGGGTGTGATCGAAAGCGAGATGACGGCATCAGGAACGAACATGGAGTTCATGCTGTAACCGAGACCGCCTTCGGTGAAAGTGTCACCAGATGCGCAGTCGACACCAAACACGGCGCAGATCTCACCAGCGCCGATTTCAGGCACTTCCTCCATCTCGTTCGAGTGCATGCGGACAATGCGCGGCACCTTGACCTTTTGACCAGTGCGCGCGTTGAAAACGTTGGAGCCCTTCTTGAGAGAGCCCTGGTAGACGCGGATGTATGTGAGTTGACCGAAGTTGGACTCTTCGAGCTTGAAGGCCAGGCCGACGAATGGAAGGGAGTTGTAGGAGACGAGCTTGACAGGGGTTTCAGCACGCTTGCGGTCAAGGGCCAAGTTCTCAACCTCAGCGGGGTTGGGCAGGTAGTCGATGACGGCGTCAAGCATGGGCTGCACACTCTTGTCTGCCAGGGCTGAGCCCATGAGGACAGGAGAGAACTTGAGGCCGATAGTGGCACGACGGATGGCGGCCTTGATCTCATCGATGGAAGGTGTGCGCTCGTCCAAGAAGATCTCTGCAATGTGGTCGTCGACGTCCGCCAGTGTCTCGATGAGAAGCGCTCTCTTTTCCTCAGCAAGGCTCTTCAGCTCTTCGGGGCACTCGGCCTCTCTGACGACCTCACCCTTTGCTCCTTCGGAGTAGATGGCCTTCATCCTGATGATATCCACAACACCCTTGAACTCATTCTCGGTGCCAATGGGGATCTGCACAGCCGCGGCGGGAATCTTCAGCTTCTGGTTGATACCCTCGACAGCCTTCCACGGGTTGGCACCAGCGCGGTCCATCTTGTTGACGAAGCTGACACGCGGGACGTTGTAACGCTTCATCTGCCTGTCAACAGTGACAGTCTGCGACTGCACACCGGACACGGCGCACAAAATCATGACTGCACCGTCCAGCACACGCAGCGCACGCTCGACCTCAATGGTGAAGTCAATGTGGCCGGGGGTGTCGATCAAGTTGATGTGGTATTTCTCGTCCTTCAGCTCGCCAGTGACAGGGTCCGGAGTCTTCTTGATCCAGTCGCAGAATGTGGCGGCGGACTGGATGGTGATACCCTTCTCTCTCTCCAAGTCCATGCTGTCCATCTTTGCGCCGACGGCATCCTTGCCACGGACCTCGTGGATATCATTGATACGACCAGTGTAGAAAAGCACGCGCTCGGTGACGGTGGTCTTGCCAGAGTCAATGTGCGCGGCAATACCGATGTTCCTGACCTTGTTCAGACGGGCGGCCTCCTTGGGATCGAGGTTCTCCACGATGACGTCCTGAGTCAGGTTGGTAGGGTCGTGAGCTGCGGCCTCCTGGATGGCGGCGGCGGTGGCATTCCATCGGCGGGTCTGCAAGTGTACTGTGCGAGGCGCGAGCTTGGATGTCGCTGCGAGGCGAGTGGAAGGGAAGGCTGAGGAGGCAAAGGAACGCAGGGAGGTGGAGCGCAAGGACTGCTGGCGCAGGGCATTGCGCGCGAGGGCGGTGGCTCGCATTGTCGAATGAGTGGATCAGCGAGACACGCTGAAGAGGTAAAGAAATATTATGGTGGTGGTGATGGAAGACGTGTTGATGCTCCTCCAATTTTTTGGTCGACTTTCCCGTGATGCGCTTTGGGGATAATGATACTTCTTAGGGTAAGGGTTGGCAAACCTACATGTACGATAGATGTAAAATCGTTTGGCGAACTTGAATACATGCGCCATTGTATGTATACATGGAAATGACATTTTTCTATCAGGATGTAGATGTAGGATAGTCCTCTACGCCTCATGCCTGGGGTATGTCCCTTCCGCCAGGCAAACACCTGAGAGCAATAATACTTCACAACAATCCTGCCACTTATCTCTTCATATCACTCAGCATACAGCCTGTACCAGCCCGACAATACCAAGAAGCATTCCCAACTTCCAACTAGCACTCAGCGCAACACCACTGGACGGTTTCGGACCAGGTCTCAACTCGAGTCCATTAGCAACATGGTTCTTCTCCTCCAACCGACCGATCGCATTGCACGACTGCCCAAACCGGTGCTCGTCGACATGAACGTTTTCGTATACGCACGTGGCCCAGCCTTCTATCTGGATCGCATGCGGCTCGCACCAGTGGTAGCAGCCGTCCTCGGATTGCTGTACAGGTCCCTTGCAGCAGTGCTGCTTCATCCTCGAGGCGAGCTCGGGCTCGCTGCCGGAGATTGCGCAGAAGAATGTCTTGCTGTTGTCGGAGAAGCCTGTGATCCATGATGCGGGGCTGATTGATGTAGGTTTGCACCAGTCGGCTGGGATGTAAGTGTGAGGATTTCGTCTTTCATGTCTGCTGAGATGCAATGTAGGACCTACACAAACCGTCTAGTGGTTGTTGCGCCATGCCTGAGGTGTGATTATTATTCTGTTGTAGCTGATTGTGGAGCTCTTGAGCTTTTGGCTGTGTTTTCGGTAGAGACTGTGATTTGCACTTTGCAATATATCTGGCAGGGAACGAAGTCGTAAGACACTACAAAAAATGAGAGATTGATGAACAGACTGAGAGCTGCGGACTCAGTGAGAGAAAGGGGAGAGGAACTCAAGGATTACGATACCCATCGCCATGCTCGGCGATTCTAGGCATTTGGCGGCCCTGTGTGTTGAAGGCAATACGAGATGCATTTCTCGGTCAAATTTCAGGAGTCAGGTAGCGGTTTGTCGACTTTGAAGCCACCGGTTGGCAGAGCGAGTTTTCCTGGTGTCAAAATTCCAGATGGGCACGAGTTACGCGCGAGAAGACATAGATGGATGTAGCAGGATGTCTGGCGCTTTGATGGGATGCCTATGCAGATTTGACGCTTCCCAAGCAAGTAGTCGTGTTACTGCGGCATGGCATCCTTGGCAAGCGCCGCGGACGCAACCTTCTGCTTTTGAACGTTGAGCGAGTCTCAGACGGACGACTTCTTATCATCGGATGGTCGGTCCATGGGAATCACTCGACCGCGGTTGTCGTATAGGCAGCATTGAGAGGGTGGAAATCAAGAAGTAGGAGGGATTGTTGCGCTCCTTGTTTGTGTCGAGAAAAGTCACTATCGCCCTTGTTTCAAAGCCAATGATCAGACGAGGTGGGTGTATATTCTCCACTGGTGGATGTTGATTTTAGCCTACCGGATCTGTAGTTCCTGGTATTATTGTCGCTGCTGATGTCTCATGTATGCACAAAGGTTGGGTCTGCATTGATGATTCCTCCTCCGTCCCTCGATGAAACAAGCCTGGCTTCAGTTTCGCATCCGCATTCGCGCTAGACTCTTCTCGAACGCGACCCGCAGCGCCCCGGTAAACAGCCTGGGACGACTTCGATTCGTCATCGACCTTTTTATTTATCCAGATCAGTCAGCACGACATATTGACTCAACACCTCATTTTTAAGCAGGACCCAGAGACGTTCACTTGATCAATCTGTGGAATACTTAGACTTGTGAGTATGACTCGCTTAATTTCCCAACATTTTGCATCTCAAAGCTCACGCCATTCGCCCCAGAAAACTTGATCGTCAGCCCGCCATTGGACCGCGAGAAGAAAAGTACATTTGACTGGCTTGACCGGTCTCGAGCATTTTCACGAGAAAACAGCTGAGAAAATGGCCGACGACAAGATCAGGTGTGCCGTCGTGGGTGCAGGACCCGTGGGTGCGTTGGCAGCACTGTACGCGGCTCGCCGTGGCTACGAGGTCGACGTGTACGAGCTACGAGGAGGTATCTTTGCGTCGCGTATTGTTGCGTCTGGGTCAATATTGAAACTTTTTAGATCTTCGAGATGCCTCAACAACACCACTAAATTTTACAAAATCCATCAACCTGGCCCTCTCCGAACGCGGCATCAATGCCATGCGCCACTCAGACTCACCCAGACTTCTGGACGCCGTCCTCTCGGAAACGATCCCTATGCACGGCAGAATGATTCACGACCGAGATGGCTCCGATAACCTCACCGAAGAGTCTCAGCAGTACGATGTCCACGGTCGCTTCATTCGCGCTGTTGATCGCGCGAACTTGAACAAACACCTGCTCGACGAACTGGAAGGCTTACCTAATGTCAAGTTGCACTTCTTCAACAAGCTAACGGGAGTCGACTTCAACGCCCGGAAAGCCTGGTTCGAGCGAAAAGAGACACCACCGCGAACTCCGGACGGTGCCCAAGCAGATCAGGACCGGCAGCCTGTCAAAAGACCGCAGGAATTCGAGATTGACTTTGATCTCATTCTCGGCTGCGATGGCGCCCACAGCAGTGTTCGCTACCACATGATGAAATTCCTCCGCATGGACTACTCGCAGACTTACATCGACATGTTATGGTGCGAGTTCAACATCCCTCCCGGCGACGAAGCAAGCGAATACAACTCAGGCAAAGGCTCCGCATCCGCCGCCGACGGCTTCGCCACCTCGCCCAACCATCTCCACATCTGGCCCAGCGACGACAAGATGTTCATCGCCATCCCCAGCACCGACAAGACCTTCACCTGCACCCTCTTCGCCCCAGCCGCAACCTTCGACTACCTCACCACCCACTCAGACGAAGCCTCCATCCTCACCTTCTTCCAGCACCACTTCCCCGGCGTCTCCCCGAACCTCATCGCCCCGTCCGCCCTCCACGCCCAATTCACCACAAACCCTCACCTCCCCCTGATATCCCTCAAATGCTCCCCGCACGCTTTCCCCCAAGGCGGCGGCGTCATCCTCGGCGACGCCGCCCACGCCATGCTCCCCTTCTACGGACAAGGCATGAACGCCGGCCTCGAGGACGTCCGCGTGCTGTTCGCACACCTCGACGCCGAAGCCATCGCGCAGCGCAAAGGCACCCGCAAAGCCCACACGGAAGCCGCTCTGCGGTCTTACTCGGCCGCGCGCGTCCCGGACGCGCACACCATCAACGACCTCGCGAGCGCGAATTTCTGGGAGATGCACGCGGGCGTGCGCTCGCCGCTGTACCTCTTCCGCAAGCGCGTGGAGGAGTTCCTGTCGGATAAAGCGCCTTGGACGGGCTTCGCGACGCAGTACGCGCGGGTCTCGTTCTCCAATGAGCGGTATTCGGAGGTGACCCGGAACGTGCAGAGGCAGGGCGAGCTGTTGATAAGGGGGTTTGTGGGCGTGGCGCTGTTGCCGGTGGCGAGTTGGGCGGCGTGGTGGGTGTGGCGGTATAATCGTGCGAGTGGGACGGGGAGGTTGGCGCTCAAGGGTGGTGTGGGTTTAGGCGCTTGGTTGGGTGGAGTTGGTGAAAGGATAGGTAGGATATTCACTTGAGAGATAGCATGTGGACTGTGTATGATATGAACGAAGGAAAATGTACGCTGAAGACGAAAAGACGATCACACGATCACAGCTCAACAGATAGATCAACAGAAAAAACCTTCGTATATATTCCCACAGATTTATTCTAAAATCCTACATCTACACAAGGACTGCCTACAATACTCCCTCAGCACCCACTCTCTCAAGCATCTCGACAACACAAATTATCCCTTACGCTCATCTCCTCTCCACAAGCAAGAAGTGCAACGCCGCAAACCCAAGCACGAAGAAGGCGCCCGACACGGTTCCCAGTCCCGCAACATCACGCCAAAGCGCCAACACATCAAAGCCGAAACTGCTCAAGATCGCACTGCCAGGAACTTCAATGTTGAGGCCGTACTTCTTATCGATGAGCGACAGGTAGCGGACTTCGTTCACAATCAGGCCTTCGAAGCCGAAGTGGAAGATGGAGAGCTGTTGGAAGAGAGAGTGTCAGTCGCTGCATTGTTGAAAATTGTGGGGAAACGACGAAGGGAAGTTGAACAAAACGTACCGATTGCAGCCACAGCAGACCCTTGGGGATAGTCTCGTGGTTGAGCAAGAAGCCGCCGAAGAGCAGGGAGAAGAGCATGACGAGCACGCCGAGCAAGTTGGCAACGCCCTGGTTGCGGACGACGATTCCGAGGAACAGACAGATCATTGCCGCGGCCAGGTTGAAGAGCACAAGGAAGAGCATGAACTTGCCAAACTCGGGTGCGGTCGGGACAAGGCCTGTCATGGGGTACACAATGCAACCCATGATGGCAGGCGGGATGATACGCAAGGGAACGATGTCGAAGACGACCTTGGCCAGGTAGTACGCAAGAGGGGTGTAGTATCCCTTTGCACGCTCACGGACGAAGAGCAGGCGCTCTGGCGCGAAGGTGGTGAGCGAAGTCAGAGTGGAGAAGCCGAAGAGGGCGAGCAGGAAGAAGAAGAAGCCAAGACGGTTCTGGAAGCCCTTCAGGTCGTCGGTCAGGCCGTAGAAGAGGAAGCCGAGGAAGACAGCGAGCAGGATGGCAATGGCGTAATGCGTCAGCATCAGTTGTGGGTTACGGTAGAGGTTACGCCAGGTACGACGAGAGAGGATGAGGAACTGCGTGGGCAGCATTGGTTTGCGGTAGCCGCGAACCTTGCCATTAGAGTTGCCATTGGGGGCATGGAGAGGGTTGCCATTAGAATCAGAGGCATCCGAGATTGCAGACTCAATGTCAGAGTGCAGTTCGGCCTTGACATCAGACGATTCATAGGATGAGACGAGAACGTCAAGGTTGGTATTGTTGCCGGCATCCGGAGGCAAGTCATGGCCATCTTCATTGATGGACGAGGCCTGAGCATTCTGTCTTGCCATTTTGACCCACTTATTGTCCTTGTCGATAATACTATCGCCATCACTCCTCAAGCTGGCAGGAGTGTTGCGATCAGTGCTCTTGCGACTGAATAGCTGCCTCTCCTGTTGTTGACGAATACTGGACTTGCGCTGCTTGTTCTTGGGTCGGGTACCTTCCTCGATACTGGGGTTGCTGATGATGCTGGGAATACTCTTCACTGCCATGGTCGAGCTCGCTACTGTGGCCCTACCATCGTGATCTTCACCGTATGCGTGGCTGTCTTCAGGTATCGGATTGTCAGGTCGACTGGCGTGCATAGTTAAATCGACCAAGTAGTCAGCGATGTTGAAACCAGGAGGACAGGCGTAGCCGATGCTGTCGAAATAGCTTTGGCATTTCGAGAAAGGTCCGCTGTAGACGGTACGACCTTGGGCAAGCAAGACAAGCTGGTCAAAGAGAGCAACAATGTTGGAGCGAGGCTGGTGGATGGTAAACACGACGGTACGGTTGTAGGACTTTACAAGAGTGACAAGGCATTCGATGACGTTGAATGCGTTGTATGCATCAAGACCGGAAGTCGGTTCGTCCAGGAAAAGGATGGAAGGGCTGGTAACGAGTTCACAAGCGATGCCCACTCTACGCTTCTCACCACCAGAAATACCACGTCCAGAGCCTTCTTCGGAGCCGATGAGTTGGTGACGGATGTGGTAGATGCCCAGCTGTTTCTCAACGTCCTCGACCTTTTGTGCCTTGACAGCCCAGCTCATGTCCTTTGGAAGTCGAAGCAGAGCAGAATCCATGATAGTTTCGTGCACAGTGAGCGTAGGCAGCATTGTATCATCCTGATCGACGAATCCAATGGCGCTGCGGAAGTCATCATCGCTAATCTTCTCACCATTGACCCAGAAATCACCGAAACCAGTACCGCGCTTGTTCTTGCGAGCAAGCAGGTCGAGGAAGGTCGTCTTGCCAGCTCCTGAGGCGCCCATGATTGCCATCAGCTCACCAGGATGAACCGCACCGGAAATGTCAGACAGGATCTGCCTGCCCTTGAGGTGATAAGAAACATTCTCAAAGGCGAGAGATGCTGGCTTGTGGTCCGCAAGCAGCTTAGCAGCATCATCCTCTTCCTCCTCGCCGAGTTGAATGGGTCCATAGCGTCTTGAGTTGCGACGTGCCAGGAAGAAAACGATCAGAATGACAGCAACAACGAACAATCCGCAGCCAGCGATGACACCTGCGATCAAGGGTGTGTTGATCTTCTTGACAGGACGTTCATATCCAGGCACCTCGGTCTTGTACAGACACTCTCCACTGCCACAGTCAAGAGTGATCGATTCGTCGCCGAAGATGTTCTGAATCAAGCCGTTCATAGCAGGCTCAGAGAAAGCCGAATGCGAGCCGCTGGCAGTGCTCACGGAGCTGAAGCTAGCTGGGCCCTTGATCTCCTGGTCCAAGAAGTCACCGATGTCGACACTACCATCTTCTCCGCAGAGGAAGCGGTCCGCGATACAGGCGCACTTGATATCCTTGCACTTGTAGTTCGTGGTGTTCTTCGTGTCCGTCGCCTCGGCGCTCCACTCGCAGTTCTCCAGGCCACAGTAGAAGCTCTCCCTTTGGTCGACCCAGAACTGGAAGTTACACTCGTGTCTCTCAGCATTGCAACTGAACGTCGCCTGAGCTTTCTTATCCTTGAGCTGATCCATAATCTTGCGGTTTGTGATGTCGCACATCTGGTAGTTCTCCTTCACGACCAGTCCCTCGCGATAGCAAACACCGTCTTCTCCTTTCGGCATCATGGCATTGCATGCGTTGTCGGTCTTGCAGACATTGCAGTTTATCCCTTCCCATCCTTCGTGGCATTCGCACTCTTTCCCTTGTCTTGGTAACCTGTCCTTGCCTTCGGGAAGAGATCCACAGAGAGGCTGGCTACAATCGTCTCCGCCGAAGCCAGGAGGGCAAGAGCACTTGCCACTGCTTTTGGTACAATTGGCGAATTGAAGACACGTGAAGTCGTCGAGATTGCAGTTGAAACAAGGAGGGCAATCGGAGGGTCGGTCGCCATAAATGGACAGGTAGGGATCGGAGGCAAAGAGGTTCTCTGTGCGAACGAAGGACTTCTGGGAGCTCAAGCTGATCTCTGCGAGTGCTGGGGGTAATGAGAGCAGTGACGCGATCGCCACTGCTGTCGTCGGCCGCCACATGACGGTATGTGTTGTCGTCGCAGGCACCAGGCCGCGAGGTGTTTAGGTGGAGTCGTTGGTGTTCGTGGCTACTGCATCCGGTTCGTGGGATGTGGAAGAGAGAGAGTTCGATGAAGCAGGAAAGGCGGAATAATCAGCGGTGAACAGCGAGTATGGCGAGAGGAAGGAAGAAGGCGTAATGGGTGACGATAAGGTGTCTTGGATGTCACTGCGCCTGTGCTTGGTATCTCCCGTCCCCGCCACCACGACAACGAGTCCAAGCGAGCACTAAAACCTGGAGAGAGCCTCATAGCTCCACTGTCACTCATCAAACGCCGAGGTCTGTCGTGAGACTTAAGTTTGCATACGTGGCATGGTGTATGTCAAACTATCCAAGAGTGCTGCCTACATGTATTTGATACTGACTGTCAAATCAATATCATGCTATGGACCACACTTCTACATGTATAAGCTGTGGGTGTCTGGGGTTGCAATCTTATTCGAGCGACAAGCCATGTCTCAGATCCAGACTTATGCATCGTAACGTCAAGTGCCACGTGCTCGCATTCACCCGAGTGAGGCTGTGTACCAAATCGATCGGATGTGTAGGCATAGTGAGCTGCAAAGTCATGCCTGTCTGGACCAGACGATACAGCGATACCATTTGCAAGAGGTCGGAGCCACCGCAGGACAGGAGGAAGTCGGTATGTCCACTCACCCTGCTGTGAGAGTGTATCAAGAAACACGCCAGCGGACATGAGCTGCCCGAGGACCCAGCAGAGGTTTGGTGACGGCTTTATGACAATGACTTCTGCCGAATACTTGACACCAGCGGCTGTATTATACCCATAGCACACCAAGGCAAGCTTCGCCTAGGATGAAGCAGAGACCTTGGGTGCGAAGATGATGATGAAGGGAAAGCCAGTGACGGCACCCAAACAGCCGAGTGTGGTCTTCTTGTATCCAACGCGGTCTCGTTATGTCACCGATGTAGTAGCCGACGAGAGGACCGCATTGCTCAGCACCGGTGAGGCCAGACTGCCACGATGATGGTCAGGTACCGTGCAAAACAGAAACAACAAGACTCTCGAAAACAAATCTTGACCGCGTATCGCAGCGTCAGCTCGTGTTCGAGTTGCGCGTGGGCCATTGCGTTAGACCGCATAACCTCAGATCCATTATTGTGCTCGTTGTTCCCCAGACTCTTTCAGCTTCTGCGGCTGGCATATATTCGCAGAGCGCGGCACCTAGAGGAGTTCTCGTGAAAGGAACAGGAGCGTCGCGAGATGGATTTCTCTCGATGTGATTCAGTGAAGATGATTTGATGACCAAAGCTCTTCACAGTCCACGCTCGCCTAGACATCGATTCTGGAATTGACGCTATGACAATGGCGATCCAAGACGTGCCGCGCTGCATCGGGAAATACACCGACATCAAATTATCACCTTAGGGCACATAGGAAAGCAGATTTGAAACATCCGGATGACTAGACGGAGATCTGCAGCGTATAGCGAAGTCCACACTAAGGCCTGCGTCCCTACTTGCTGGCAGCTTCGAACCAGTAGTGCTGTGTGTGCTGTAAAGAGTCGACAGCGCGTCACCCAAAAGGGGAATGAATGGCTTTATTAGCCCATCCGCCGAATGGATCGGGCCAGATCCGTGGGGAGTCGGGCGGCTACGGCAAGCGATTCATGTTGGGCCAGGGCTTGTGAGCTACTGCACTCTGTTGGAAGAACTTTTGCAACATCACACAGGGGACATGCAGGCCTCACGTCTCAGCTGCAGAAGTCTCCCGAGGCGAGTCCCGCGTACAATTCATGAGCTCACAGAGACCTGACGATCAAAAAGGCCATTGGACGGCATCGGCAGCAGGGGATGTTTGATCTTCGCGCCGAGGAGTGTGCGCTCCGCCAGCTATACTGTACTGCCTTAGCCGCAACCAGATACCCGCTCAGTCCGTATAATGCTGTATTAAGGGGTTCCATCTGGGACCATGCTCTACTTTAACTTTGAGGCTGAAGAGCCGCGTCAGATCTTGTATGGCCGCACGCTGGCTATAGTGCTACCGATGTTCACAGTATAAGACCTCTTACCCGGGCCTACCCGCAGCTCTGCGAGACATTTTCATTCTTCACGGCCTTGACTGATCGGCTGCAAGCACAATGGCGTCGACTACACACTCCAGGGATTCCACTCGCAAGTTTGCAGACAGTATACCACTTGAACGACGGCACTCGACAAGCTCTGTTGACAGTGACCCTGTCGGTGTCTACTTTGTACGCTAAACAATGTGACTGTATATCGAGTATGAACACTGACCTAAAGCAGCATGGTCCCCATGATACAACTCGTCACTCCCGATGGCCAATCTTTCTGAGAATCCGTGGCAGTGTGGTGCCGGCCATGATTCTGCCTCTCACGTTCATATCCCTCTGGAGCTCTTGCGTTACCATTATATCCAAATTTGTATATGAAGGCAGTAAGTACTTTATTCCTGCAGTCGCCATGTTCCCCAATAGGTCTGCCGGAGTACCTCGTCATATACCCACCTCCGCAGCGCCCGCAAAGCAATTCATGGCTTTCCTCGTCTCTCGATGGCGAGCACGACTGTTCCACACACATGCTAAACAAGACTACCACAACAAACATTGAGACATCTGCTGGTCCTGGCATGCTAATACTGATGTCTTACGCCTAATCTCTCGGATCTGGAGCACTTATCGTCGTTTGCATACCACACTAGCCGATCTCACTCATTAACTTGCCACTGAGATATTCAACCCTCCAATCACTTCATTCCACAACACAACAACGTGCTTGCTAACAGCTCGCAGTCGGAATAGATTCTGTTCTCCTTACCGTCCTCGGTTTTGTCGTTGGTCTATGCCTCTCATTTCGTGGCTCAACCGCATACGAGCGATACAGTGAAGGTCGCAGGTACTGGGCGCAGCTGTCCAGCATCATGTCTAGTTTCGCAAGACTGATCTGGCTGAACGCCGATGAGCGACCGGAATTCGCGACAGAGGACTTGCTCGCCAAGATATCCTTCTGCAACATGTTGGTGTCACTCGCTATCGCACTCAAGCACCGCATGCGCTTCGAGCCTTTCACTCACTACGAGGATCTTCGCCACAGGGTACGTAAACGGGTGATACAACCCACCCTCGCGGTCTAGGTACAGAACTCCGAAGGCCTCTAAGCGGTCGGGCGAGCAGTATGGACCTTTTGAAGCTAGACTACGAGCCCATGTAATGTCTGAGACACCGTACTGACTTCACATCTTCGCTCTACAGGTGTCACACTTGTCTTTGACCGCTCACCGAGCTGATATCAGGGAATGGACAGAGCCATCGCCATGGAAAAAACTCGGTATGCTTTTGGGATTGCCCATGGCAGAGTCGAATCCGCGCAAGCTGATCAAGAATCCCAACAAACCGCTCGGCAATGTACCCCTGGAGATCCACGGCACAATCTGCGAATACATCAAGCACATCATCGACAACGGGACTTTTAAGACTCCTGCATGCCAGACCCAAGCTTACAATTGCCTGGCACAGATTAATGACGTCCTCAACGGCTCAGACAGAGTACTCAACACTCCGTTGCCCCTGGCCTACTCCATTGCGCTGGCTCAGATAACCTGGGTCTACATTCTGATCCTACCGTTCCAACTGGTGAACAAGCTCGGATGGGTCACGATTCCTGGCTCAGTGTTTGCAGCTTACATCATTCTCGGCCTCGCCCTCATCGGCAAGGAGATTGAGAACCCATTCGGTGAAGACGTCAACGATCTGGCACTGGACGACTTCTGCAACCAGATCGAACACGACGTCAACATAATCATGACGTACATCCCTGGCTCAATGCCTGTACACATGGAACACCCTGATAACAATCTACTCTACCCTCTGGCTTCTGGGAAGTACGAGGATCTGTTAACGAAGTCGCCTGAGTACATCCGGTCGAGACTACACACGAGAGCGTTCGGACGACGTGAAGCTGAAGCTAGCAGTTGAACACAGTCGACTATGCAAGGAATAGCTGAGTTCACCAGTCGCACGGCTGCGAGGAACGGCATCTTCTGCTTGTTCGTCTCGTCTCAGACGAACACAGGCACACAATACGGCTATCCTCTGCTCAATCGTGCGGTTTTTGTTGCGAGCTGTGTGCGGTCGACACCATCCACGGTTCTCTACCTGCACAATTCCTGCCCATCCATCCGACAGAGGACAGCACGCGATCCATCAGCTCGGAGCACACATCATGGTTGCGAAGGGGAATTCCTGTCCTCTGCCGCTCCCCACAGTGCCTTGCGCACCTGACATATATATCATAGAGCAGTAGCCAGTGAAGCACTCTCTCGCCGTCATGCCCACAGTCGCACGCGGCATGGTCTGCGAGCTCCACGCCGAAAGGGACAGGCGGTCAACGCCCAGCAACCTCTGAAACCGCACAAGGGTGAAAGCGACGCCGGATGTCGGCGTACCCTGATACAGAGGGTGGTACCAGGTCATTTCGTCGTTCAATTGCATTTCTCATGAGTGTTTAACTCGCGGTCATGTGTGTTACGCTCTTGCTCCTCCTTTCTCTTCCATCAAAGCTTTCCAATCAGTCTGCTTTGGCTTCCATCCAAATTCAGCCAGTTTGTCCCCTCGCGTTCTCTCGCCGCATCCCCACATGATATGGCCAAATGGGTGTATCTGCTTTGCCTCTTCAACAGAGATGGATTCTACCCCTCCTAGACCCAGACGCTCACTAACAGCAAGCGCTCGTTCCATCATACTCAAATCCCCAGTTTGCACGAAGTGGTACCCTTCAAGATTTACTCCCATCTGTCTCTTTCTGCAGTCTCCGATCTCGAGAGCCAGCCGCGCAAGAAATGCGACTGCGTCTCCCACGTCGTGCACAGAGGTCCATGACCATGTTGCAGGGCCGTCGCCAATGACGAAGGAGCGCCAGGACCAGTGCGGCAGCAATATATGACATGGCTCTGCTCCACTGACTGTGGGTCAATTTTGTCTAATCCAGAACCTTGTGCACGACATCAAACTATCATTCCGACCAACAATACTCGTTACCACAATGTTTTCGTACTTCATGCTAGTTGTTCTTCCATTGGCATCATTCCTCTATGCCTGCTCGACCATAGGCAAACGGCGCCGACATATGCCAGACGGTACGGTGAACCAGTGAAGTAGTCGATTAATGAACACGAACGGCTAATCGCGATCAGGCCCTCCTACGGTGCCGCTGCTTGGAAACTTGCTGCAGATACCCACGACCAAAGCGTTTTTCCAGTACGGATGATGTGGTAGTCGCATCTCGTCGAAGTCGAGCTAATCCACATACAGATTGGACGACTGGGCCAAGAAGTACGGCGATGTCTTTTCGTTGACCATTGGGCCAAGCAACATCATTGTTCTTTCTGGCAGTGACGCCGTGAAACAAGTTCTTGACAAAAAGAGCGCTGTTTCAAGCAATCGGCCAACAAGTCTGCTTCGCCAAAAGCTATTGACAGGGGGAGACCACTTGCTGTGGATGGACGCAAACCCTAAATGGCGTGCCTTGCGCAAGATGATCCATGCCGATTTGACAGAATCCATGTGCAATAATACGCATGGGCCACTTCAGCATGCGGAGTCTGTGCAAATGCTGTACGATATGTGCCAGCCCCAGAAGGATTCTACCCATTGGAGGAGATACATCGAGCGCTACACGAACAGCCTTGACCTCGCACCGCCACAGAATAACGAGACGTCGGCATGATGGCGACGTGTCTACTCGGCGCGACAGGACCGGCTCGGAGGTGTCCACCATTTCCAAGACGTATGTGATTGTCCCTTCACCTACCAGGACTAGCTAGTACTGGAGAGCATCGAGTCCCCATAAAGTCGTAACTGTAAAGAATTGACGGCACCAGCTGCAACAAGTCACTTCCAGAAGTCGATCGTCCACGGACCTAGCAGCAATGGCAGCCGAACGTGGTCTCCCAGCCTTGCAGCGATTCATCACCACTCATGACGCCAATGGAAAAGCCGTCTTCCTAGATGAGCTCTCTCCCTCGACACCGGAACAGCCAGTAATGGACGCTGTGTTCGGTTTGGCCTACACCACGACTCAGTCCCCTGTGCAGATGAAAGACGACACCGACATCACATCATACAAACATCATCTAGGACAAGCGCCGGGTCCTGTTGTCCCCAGCGGAACGGTCCTTCGATACGTCGACATGCCTCCCAATTGTCTCAGCCCCATGCATCACACTGTCTCGCTCGACTATGGCGTTGTTCTTCGGGGCGAAGTGGCACTTGTTCTGGACTCTGGTGAAGAACGCATTGGCAAGCAGGGCGATTTTGCCATTCAACGCGGGACCAACCACGCGTGGAGAAACACGAGCAACGACAAGTGGGTACGAATGCTGTTTATACTCCAACCATCACGCCAACTCGAACTCAATGGCTCGAAGCTCAGAGAAGACCTAGCGGACATGAAGGACGTTCGGAAGTCCGATTAGATCGCGCGAAGCTAGGAACAAGAATATGAAACGTACTCGCAATTTAGCGAACGACGTAGCTCAATGTGATAGGTTGCTCTTTCTCCGTGTTGAGCTGTTCGGCTTAGCTACGTAAGATGCTAGCAGCTGTCTCGTGCTCGTCTTCCTATGCATTGCTGATATTAATGGCGGTGGCGGTAGTCTTATGCTTCTTGTGTCTCATCAGTAGCTAAGCTTGCGACCGAGCAGTGTGTAAGGCTTGCATTATGCGCGTAGAGCGTGCCTTGAAGGGAGGTGTAGTTGTAGGTGTATAGATGTTCGTGACAAAGGGCGAGAGTAGTGTGAGGAAACTCTGTGACAATCTTCGTGTGTTGAAATCAAAGCGTCGGCGGCATCGAGAGATGTCGTGTGTTGAAGGTGAGCACAAGTCACGGCTTGCTACAATATGCACCCGCTAGATGGGTCTGAAATAGTGATGAAGATAACAAGATAACAAGATAACATAGATAACATAAATAACGTTATATAATAGTAATGTTGTTCGTTATGTTGACAATCGAAAATAATCTGTTATTGTCAGACGGAGCTAATCCGGATGTAGTAACTTGTTGTTGTAAAATTGGCTAGCTAGAACCACCCCAAGTCTAACCCTAGACAAAGAATTATGTGTAGATGCCAAGATAACAAAAAAACTGTTATACAACTGTTGTAGATAACAGACTGTTTGCAAATGTACCAAAATGACACTTTTGTCTCAATCACTAGTGGGTCAAGATAGGCAGGCCTGAGATCCAAAAGTCGCACATTAGTGACGTCGCGAAGTGAACGGGGAGAAATGATTGAAGTCACTGACTAATAGAACATGAACACCTTATTGCTACGGAAGCTTGTAGGATGCAATTAAAAGATTTCTGGACACTTTCAAGCGGAAAATGGGTCACTCGCGCACCCGTTAACACATTATTATCATCAAGCAGCCCCATCCTTTTCGAAACTGCCTCGCACTCTCGTTCTCCAAGCAGACCCTCAAGGTAGTCCCGCGCTTCTTTTGCAGCACTGAAACTTTCGGGAGCTTGGTTACCTTACCAATGCACCATCACAACAAGTCTGGCCACTACACAGACGGCGTGACCATCAACTTGACTGACTATCATCTATTGACAGCCCAAGGTGGGGACGGCATGATCAACACAACAGCGCACTCGTTGCCAAAACATCGTCGACCAGGGAGTATGCCGCTAAGGGTAGCGTGAGACACGTCAGGCTGCCTGCGTTTGCATGCTTCTACATGTAAAGAGCTTGCCTTCTAGCGCGATTCTGAGTCAAGGACCATCTATCCAGCGAGAACATACAGTCCATGTATATGCAACAATAATACAAGCACGATGTGAGACTGCGAGCTGGTACCTGAGCGCCGAAGCTCGCCAAAACCCCTGGTTTGAAATAAGGCGATGCGCAAGCAGTACGAAACATCCATTCCCCGCTCTGCCACCCTGAACGCTAGAGATCTCCAGACGGGAGATTCCTCCTGCAGCACAAGCGCGGGATGTCATTCGGGCGCTTCGTAACGCCACCAGTGAACCTTTGCGACGGTGAGAGAGGCTTGCCGCCCTCGCCGCCGGACACGCGCGAGCCACGCTGGCTGGTCCCATATGCCGACTTGACTCCTGACGAGAGCACAAAGACGGCGAGGGATGCGGAGGCGGGGTGGAGAGGTCGGCGGTGGTGGCGGATGTGTGAGCTTCAGCCGCCAGGAGCGGTGTACCCAGCAGCACGGCAAGGCGCAGTGAAGTCCGAGCGTGCGCAGCAAGCGAGCAACTCAGGGCACGTCGCAAGCGCCCGGGCACGCACAAGGGCAAAGAGGGAGCGCGGGAGGCAGGCAGGCAGGCTGACAGCAGAGCCACACACAGAGCGAGCGAGCGAGCGTCAGGGCCTGGCAGGGAAGGCTGCGGGCCCTCTGCAGCCAAGTCGACGGCATGCAAGCGGCGTCGTGGGCGTCTCTGCATGCAGAATGCAGCACGAGTCCTCAGAAGGCTTGCCTTTGCCACAGCGGTGGTAGTGCGCGCGCACTGATGCTGCTGTTGATGTAATCTCAGCCAGCGGTGTCTGCCTTCGTCTACCATGGGACAGGCCTCAGTGCGCAGAGCAACGGCGAGAGGCACTGCCTGCCGCATCTCCCACACCGTCAAAGCAGAGGACGGGGTCTCAGACAGCGTCACCGTCGACTACCGCCCTGCGCTATCTTGAGAGATCTCGAACACTCGAACCGCAGCGCTGCATCGATCGGCATGCATCATGCCCAAATCCTCCCTAGCCTCCCTAGCCTGCCAGAGCCTAGCGGCAAGCGAGACGAATCAGATGCTAGCTCGCCATGCTAGCGCGGCGTCAGTGCGCGCTGTCCGCCCGTCCAATGATTGTCACCTGCTCCCACACCCGGCTCCATCGCCATTTGCCTTCTCTCCCACCTCCCTCGATTCCATTCCGTTCCGTTTGTACTACACCGCACCCTCAGCATTTCCTTCCATCCAGCATCAACATCACCAACACTCTCCATACACACGACTAAACGTCTCTCGAGACACTCAACTCTCTGCATTTCCACCTCCGCCTCACCAACTCGTCACCCTTTCCGGAACCAGCCGCTAGCTAGCGCTTTGTTGTTGGCTAATTTCCGGCCGTCTTCAGCTCCTCCCACACAGCGCACACACACATCGCACAATCGCAGCTCCTCCATCACCAAAACAAAGAATCCATCACCGCAACCATGTCTAACCAATACCACTACGGCGTGCCTCACTACCCTTCCATCCCGTCGCATGCGCCGCACAACTCTCACGGCCACCACGGTCGCAGCCGGAGGGGCCCGAGAATCACCTCGCAGAATGCGCACAGGCAGTTCAAGGCGCAGCGCAACGTCAAGGAGATCGCACCCGAGCCCCCTGCGTACTCGGAGTACCTGCAGCGCATGGAGGCCGCGAAGAGCTTCGAGTTTGACGACGACGAGCTCTTCTGTCCCTTCAACCTCTTGACTGAGGACGACGTATGTCCACTCGCATGCCCACTTGTGCCTTGCGCTTGACTGACGGATCTTGCAGCTCCAATCTATTCATTCTTCCTCCGCCTCTGACCGCGGCTCGCTTTCGTCTGGCTCTCCTGAGAGCTCTCCTCTGCAGCAGCAGGTTCAGCCCACTCCTTCTTTCCTCCTCTCCACCGCTCCGAATACGTTTAACCCTGCGCCTGCCGGCTACCAGCACAACATGAAGCTGCACCAGCCGATGGCTCAGCGTACCCGCAACGCTATCCCTATCGTCGACCCGTCGACCCGCTCCGTTGCGAGCCCTCCTCTCAGCGTTTCGCCAGCCCGTCAGATGCAGCACCACCACATGCAGCAGCAGCGTCGCTGGTAAATCCAGTGTGCGCGCTGCCTGTGCTGTACTGCTGACCGCGTGGTAGTATTGGCGACTTGAAGCCTCCATTACTTTTGAGAGACTGTTTTGCTCTGTACAAAATCACCACGAAAAACGACTCTTACTCTTCTTGATACCCGGAAACTTCGGCTTCACAGTTCCCTTTTTGGACAACGGCGTCAGCATTACTAGCAGCAGCAGCAGACAGCACGCATCATTACGACTTCTGCTTTTCTTGCGAGCGAGCATTTATCACGGCAACATCGGCGAAGGCATACACGACTTGCGACAGCATATCTGGATCTTTCATTTGAGTTTAATCTCATTGGCGGCGAAATATTACGGCAAACTACAAAAAAGGTTTATCTCTTTTTGCACTTTAACTATCTACCTCACGAAGCGCGACACGACTCTGGAGAAAGCGTTACGGTCTGGGTGTTTTATTTGAACTACTGGGCTATTTTCGATACAGCGAAAGGTGTCTTCCTTTGGCTGGATGAGCGTACATGTTGGATCTTGTCTTTTTTTTCTTACAAAATCTGCTTTGACCGACGGCGCAGGCTGGAAGTCAAGCAGTGGTGTTATTCTGGGAGTGCGGGATGAGCGGGATGACATGGTCGATACCACTTTCTTCTTTCTCTGCCTTGGTCACGGGCGAGACCTCTTTTATTGTTATCCATTTTCACATATCTGGGCGGAGCATGCACGGGAAACACAGGATGGGGAAAATTCTGTTTGTTGGCTGGTGCAACGTAACTGCGATATGTTGGGAGATTTTGTTTCTTGTTCATGCTATCTACTCTCGCTAGATCTTTTGTCGGCTATCTTGGTCGTCACTACTACGAAATCAGATCATTTGCTACTTCACTTCTTTGCCATTTGTTCGAATGTGGCTGCCGATTTGGACCGGTGAGTGACATGAGGAAGACTCGCCTACATGGACGAGATCATTTGGACTCCTCTAGGCAATGTTGCCAGATTATCCGCTTGTTGCGGAGTCATCAGGGTGAGCAGACTGGGCGAGAGAGCCAGCGCGGGTGTTTCTGAGTTTAATAACGGGCCAGAAGCCAATGGCGTGCTGCTTGATCGGCTGACGGTAGAAGAAGAGGTGCACATGACATTCTGATCCTGTTACGCGTTGCGCTCCCAGTCGTCTCGAATCCCCTCCTACTATAAGCAGTGCTGTCTTATGTTGACAGAGGACTCCATGCGCAGGATATCTTTGTCAAGACGCAGTCTTCCATCCACAAATACTCCCCCCATCGTCCCATTGTGCGGCAGATTCCAAGCCCACGTGCCCCCATGTAAACTAGGTCAAGGAAATGACGTCGTGCTAGACCGAAACAGCATAACCCCAGGCCCGTCATCATCATCATCTTCGTTGCTCGGGACAAAGGGCAGAGCAAAAGCCACACACGGCCAGAGTGTTCACAGCTGCGCAAGCTTCGATC
This sequence comes from Cladosporium sp. BSL10, assembly GCA_001553865.1. NCBI lineage: Eukaryota > Fungi > Ascomycota > Dothideomycetes > Cladosporiales > Cladosporiaceae > Cladosporium > Cladosporium sp. BSL10. The sequence continues at coordinate 141,133 of LJJI01000211.1, forward strand.
TACAGTTGGGTAGACTTTTACCCTTACGTCCATTGACTTCCTCGTCTTCTCTATCCATCTCCTTGCTTCCCGTCTGCACTGAAAGCTCCCTTCCACAATACCATCCTACCTGTCCCGCTACCTCGGCTCTTTCTTGACGACTCAACTTGACCTACTTGAAAGCCCTCTCTTCTCTTAAACGGCAACATCGCACATTACCATCACATCACAAAAAATGCCTTCCATTCGCCTCAGTCCTTTCGCCCTTCGCGCACCCGTGTCGCGCTCCATAGGCGCGTCCAGGACTTTCTGCGCCAGCGTACCTCGCACCATTGGCAAGGAAAGCCAGCTGCGTAAGTCAATATATCCCGTTGCCTGTCGAATGCTTCGAGCGAGAGGATACTCCAAAATTGAACCTATGCTGACCTCAACTTCGACGCAGACTCTCGCACTCCCGAAGAAGCCGAGCAGCTCAAGCAGCAGCAATTGAAGGAGCAGAAGGATGGCAAGGGGAAATGGCACGAGGGTCTCGCTAGTGACAGCGAGAGTGCTGTACGTTCGAATCCGTCCGACAGGCGTGTCTGTTGCTATGAGCACCCATGCGGAGCTCGGAGAAAGAGGCATCTTTTGCTAACGCGAGTCTGTAACACAGGTCAAGGCCGACCGCGGCGACCAAGACCACTCGAAGAAGTCGATCAAGGAGCTCCAGGATGAGACCGCCAAGGCGGCGAAGGAGAAGAAGTAGAATAATGACACGAGCGCGATCTTTGGGAGAGGGATGGGCAAGTGTCTCGACAGAAAGCAGGTTTTGACGCGCTACGAAGACAAGGTCTATGAGCTTGAGATGCCGATTATACCATACGTGTACGCGATTAAAATACAACTTTTACCATGATGAAGGAGACACTGTGCGGGAGGCCTACAATGTGGAATAGAGGAGATGGCGAAGCGTGTTTCGATGTTGTGAGTAGTGGTGATGCTGAGGGAAGGGAAAGTATGCCTGGTCTGGACATAGCTCATCTATGTGCACATTTGCTAGGTCAAGTTCGCGCGGCGGCGTGGGTGTATGTATAGTGTTCTCACATTAAGATGATAGCGCGTGCTCTGGTATTAATTAACTATTCGTAAAACATGCTCATGGGGCATCGCGTGGTCAGGTCTCGCTCGGTGTCCTGAGTCACTTCCACCTCTTCGAAAATGTGAAGCCACGAAGTCCGTATGGAGAACCCTGGAGGCAGAATATTCGTGATTTTATCGTAGACGATACATGTAAATTCAGTTGTAGAACGCCATTCACCAGCACCCATTCGCAAGGCAAAAGCAGCCAGCCAGCCAGTCTCGGCTGCTTCCCGGCTTGTCTGCCTCCACCACTCACCAGCTTCTCTACAACAACTCATATCAACAACATAGAAGTCAAAACCAACATCCGATCCCATCAAATTTACAAAACACGAGAAGACTTGCCATCATGTCCGAGGAAAGCGAATACGTCACCCTCATCTCTTCAGATGGCTACTCCTTCATCGTCCAGCGCTCCTCAGCCTGCATCAGTGGCGCGATCAAGCGCATGCTCGACCCCTCTTGTAAGCTTGAGCATACAGTACCTGCAGCCAAATATCCCTAGCTGACAGACTCTCCCAGATGGTTTCGCCGAATCCAAAAGCAACACGTGCCGTTTCGAGAACATCAAGTGAGCACATATCACTCATCTTTCCCACGAAGAGTGGTGGCGGAGCTAACATATCCTATCCGCAGCGGCCTGGTGCTAGAGAAGGTCTGCGAATACTTCTACTACAACGAAAAGCACAAGAACTCCAAAGATGTGCCCGACATCGATGTCCCTGCCGAACTGTGTCTGGAGCTGCTAATGGCGGCGGATTATCTCAATGGTGCGTTCTTGCTGGGAGACGGAGAGGTGTATATTTTGCCACATTTGCTAACATTCTCTATCAACAGTTTGAATCCGTGAGATGAGAGCTCTAATGGATTTTTGAAGGGTGTGCTGCGTTTGAGCGAAAATTCTGGCGTTTCATGATTGGAGGATTGCTATAGTATGTCGCTAAAGGTGGTCTGGCGTCAATACGTATGTATGTCACGGCATGCCCTGCGAGCGCATAAAAGATACGTTTTTGATGCAAAAAGTATTTGTATGTGACTGTGTATCATTCCTCCCAATCTACGTGACAGGGTACACACTGAGCTTGTATGGTGGGCTTTAGCCAGCCTCGTTCCTCTTGACGGCCTCCTCGCTCGCCTTCTGCCACGAGATGCGGGTGATATAGAATCCTGTGCTGCCTGCGACTAGACCCAGCGCCACGGCAGGGCCAGCCCACAGACCATACAAGTCCCAATGCAAGCCGAACCCAGTACCGAATGAGATCGGCATGGCAATCGCGTAGTACGCAAACAAGTTGATGTAGCCGCCGACCTCCTGCTTTCCTAGTCCTCGAAGCAAACCATTGCACACCGCTGCCAGAGCATCAAAAAGCTGGAATGCTGCGCAGAGTGGAAGCACTCCTGCCGCTAGACGTATGACATCTGGGTCTTTCGAGTACAGGAGTGGAATGTAATTCCTGAAAATGCTGAGCATGAGCATATTGAAGACGCCGAGCACGGTTCCGACGATGAAAGTCACTCTCGCGGTCACCTTCGCGGCCTCGGGAAGAGTAGCGCCGATGAGGTTCGCCACGCGCGTGCTGGCTGCAATGCTGACCGGGAAAGGCAGTTGGTACGTCAGCACACTGAGACTCTGCAAGATGGTGTTTGCAGCGAGGTGCTCGGCGCTGATCCAACTGGAGCTAAGTGTAAGGATTTCGAAGGCGAGGAACTCTGCGACCACCATGACGAGACCAGGAAGCGCGAGACGAATCATTGGACCCCAGTTCACGAATGCTTTACGCGAAAAGCCTGGCCAGCACTCCATGCCGCCGACAAAACGTACATAAAGGAAAAGCATGAGTGGCATGAGTGTCTCGGTCGTGACGACGGCGATTGGGCAGCCGATGAAACCCCAACCCAGTCGCCATACAAGTAGCCAATGAAGGAAGACGTTGATAGGTGCGCAGATAAGTAGCACATACATTGTTGCAGAGAACCGGCCTTGAGCCTGGACGTAACGCTTGGCACTTTCAAATAGCGCGTAGCTAGGTGCACCAAAGACAAGTACCTTCAAGTACAGGCCTGCGAGCTCTGCTGTCTCTTTCTCTGGCACGATAGCTCCAAGGATTCGACTTCCCGCCAGCCACACGGCCGCGATGGGAATAGTGATTGCCCAGAGGAAGAATACCATACGCTGTAGTTGCAGGCCCACCAGCTTCTTTCGCCCGCTACCGTATGCTTGCGCACAGAGAGTGTCAAGGCTAGTCGCCAGACCGTGGTAGACTGCGTAGCCTGTGATGTTCGCCGTCATACTTCCAAGAGAAACGGCACCTAACTCTATCTTGCCAATGTGGCCGACGGTGAACACGGACGTGAGAGTGAGAGAGTTTTGCAGAATGAACGTGAGCATCAAGGGCGCGGAGTATTGAACGAGCACCTTGGCTTCACGACGCCAAGTTGTCTGGATCTGGCCTTTCAGGACAGCTTCTTCCCACTTTGCGTCAATGTCTTCCGGAGATTCTTCGTCGTCGCCTGGAAGGAGAGTGGTGGCTTCGGTAGCTTCAGCAGCATCAGTTGGCTCTTCATCAGTGCCTACCACAGCCTCGTCCAGTCGGGCGCTCTTTCGTCGAGAGGTGGAGAAAGCAGATATGGATGCATATCTTTTAAGATTCTTCCCAGAGGTATTGTCAGATGAGGCACTTGCCCTTCGCTGCGACTGCTTGCGAGGCAGCAGATTGTTGTCGCGCAGAAGGCTGCGTTCTTCCCGTATGGCCACTTCGCGCTCCTGGTCCAGTGATGGCCCTCTTTCAGGCTGTTGCGAAGCCATGAAAGACCTCGGAGCGCCACCCAAATAGCTCGGACGTCGATAGCTTCCTGCCATCGAGTGCTGCGAAAGTCCAGCCCGGTCCTGGGAAGTGGTGCGGCTCAACGCATTTTCAAGGTCCTCGTATCCTCCAAGCTCATCATCGTCTTCGCAGTCTCGTGCGATTGATTCCTCTGCGATATCCAGCGCATGTTGTCCAGACTTGTGTGATGTGCCCAAGCTCCTAGCAGCCTGATCGGCCGACTGCCCGCGCTGCTGTTGCTTCTTGATCGGCCTGCTCATGCTGCCTCACGCACGCAGTCCCAGCTCGCCAGCTTCTCTGACCCGAAATATGTCGAAGGAAAATGTGTCAAGGGAAGAGAAAAAGCAAGACAAGCTTGACCGACCTACCTGGAGATATTTCACATGGCAAAGGATTGCCGCGCACCCATAAACATGCAGGGTACTAGCCCATTGCCTGCTACTGTTGCCGGTGACTAAGTACTAGTGGAGAGGGTTTACCGCCTCAACCTGGGCGGAAGCGAGCGAGCCGAGGGCCCTCGTATCGTCGTTGGGTGGTTGACTGCTGTTGTCGATCGACTAGTGGGCGTGGTGCGACGGCGTCCGCGGTTTCCGCCGCGATAACGCTCGTGCTCGTGCTCATGCTCATGCTCGGATGTCAGACCCCGTTTCGGCTACCATACCATGCAAGATACAGCATCTTCATGCGATTGTTGTAGTCCATCGGCGTCTGCGCAGCCCGGAGCATGCAGTGACGCATGATTACCCTGGTTTACTCCCGGGCTTCGTTATCTATCATAGATTGGTTAAAGGCCTAGAATGGTTTCAGCGAGCCAAAAGCTGAGCTCTCAATGGTTGAAGAGGTATCGGCTGGCCTTGGTGTCTTTTAGGCAAGCGCAAAGAAATTACCTGGGAGCTCTCCAGAAGACATGGATCTCGACGACCACTATCAGATACTCCTCTAAGCTTCGAGGCATAATATTCAGAGCAACTGCCGACAAGGACACGCCATTCCGTACCGACATTGAATGTGGTACACGTCCGTGAGACGCAGATACGAGTTTCTTGTTGTGCAGCCATAGCAACTTTACAAATATCTTATGGCGGCCGGAGACCACTGAGCCAGAGAGCGTACGTATACACTGATGAGAATGTGTACGAAAAACCAGCAGACGAATATTTTCACATCAATGACCATTGAACATCTCATGTTCCGGACTTTGCACTGGCATGTTCTTTCTATAATCTGCCTATATGATAGCAAGGCAACATACCTACATCTACCGGCTATCCCTACCCAATCGCTCCTCCTCATCCTGCTCCAGCTCGTAAGCCGGCCTAAATGTCCCCTCACTGCTCTCCTTCAACGCCGGGTTCGGATGTGTATCCGTCGTACCGCCTAAACTCGTGTATCCCAGGTCGTACAGCTTGCAGTACGGAATGTCCAACTCTTTGATAAACGTCCACACCTCAGCGTAGTGCCAGTCTATGACGGGGTGTATGCGCATGAACGACGGCCAGCCTCCGTCTGTGGGATCGAAAAACTTCAGGTTTGCGCCATGGGGATCTGTTCGTCGGGTGCCGACGAAGATGGCTTTGACTGATTGGTAATCCGACAGGTAGTCTTCGAAGGCTTCGCGCATTGGTTTGGCGTAGCGGGCGAGGGAGAGGTGGTATGTGCTCATGGACACGTTGACGAAATCGTCGACTTCGGGGAATGGGTGCGGCGAGATGATATACACGGAGGGGAGGGTGTCTGGTAGTGCGCGCGGTGTGGCTGGCGCATCGGTGCCTATGGGCTGCTGTGAGGATCTCCGGCTCGAGGCACGCTTGTGCAGGGCGGCCAGGTAGAGGATGAGCAGTACGAGGCAGTCCTTGCCGCCATTATATGAAAGGGAGAGTTCATCTAGACTTGAGCGCTCAGCCGTCAGCGTTCTTGTCCTCGCAGCGCATGTATGCCAGGTGGCCTGTCAGGTAGACGGCATGCTCACCTGTATTTCTCCAATGCTTCTTCTATAATCCTGAGACTCAAGCGACTCTGCTCTTGCACCGCTCTGATCCGCGCGGTCTTTGGCTCAGAGGCCAGGAATGTTTCGAGCCGGTCATGGACTTGGGCGCATATGACGGGTAGCGAAGGTGGGTCGGACTGTGAGATGGTGGAAGTGTTTCCAAACTCATCGTTGGAGACACCGGCTAGCGAGGACGTGGGCATTTCTGTACAGCGGCATGGGAGATTATATGTCGAAAAGGCAGAGCATGGCGGCGACTGCACTCGTCTCGAACGGGGATGCGCGCAATCAACTGCGTGACTTCATCGATGTGGGATGAGTCGCCCCGCCATTTGATCGGCTGTGTTCGACGGCTTATGCTGCTGTCTGGCGGATAAGGGTCGTGGTAAAGATAAGATAGCTGGAATTAATCTCCATGTGCTAATGGCCACACAATGAATGATTGCAGGAAGGCACACTTGCCAGAAACGATCGTATGATATATCATGTATTCGAATGACAGCAGTTAGAAAGTCATGTCGCTACATACTCCACTCAACCTCTGTTGATCGTGTTTCCGCTGCCCTTCGGGTTTGCCTCGACATACTCATCCCATTCCCTCGCCTTCATCGTTGCCGCATCCGCAGCCTCATAGTCATCCTCGTCAACCTCGGGCTTGATGCCGCTCTTCTCTCCGCCACCCTCGATGATACCACCCCGCTTTCTCTCCTCCTCCAGGTACTCGTCAATAGACATCGTAGGAAGACTGTGGCCCGGTCTGAACACGCCATCCTTCACCTCTTGCCTTCCGCCACCTAACAGGGTGAAAGGTCGTAGAGGCTTGCCCTTGCTGTCAAGCAAAGGCCCCTTCATTCCAGCTGAGAGATGCTGCGGGTCAAGTCGCTCAGAGTAGCCATCTGACTTTCTGTCACGGTCGCGTGCATCTTCTGGCCTTGCCTGTGAGTAGTCCGGAGGTGGACCCGGCGGTGCGAGCGACAGGATGTGCAGCTCCTGCCCTATCGACTCCAAAGAAGCGAACGTTTGATGTGTGCAGTATGCAAGATTTGTGAGCTGAAGCTCACGGTATGCGTCATCGTCGTTCTGTAGCACAGAAGGGTTCTTGCGCAAGTATTCGAGCTTCTGCTTCAGCGACTTCTCCTCCTTGAAGCGTCTAATCTTCATGTCTCGTTTTGTAGCCGGATCGTTGGTTTGCGCGGTGGAGAAAGTATCTGGTGACTCGCGGTAGGCCTCCAGCATGTTGACATCGCCCTTCTCGAGGATGTCGTAGTTGTCTAGTTGCTTGAGATACTCCTCGTAGTGTCGTTGGGCGGCACGAAGAGTCTCCTTGCGATTTTGTCCGTTGATCCTCATGCATAGCTCTGCGATGCGGTAGCGGAGAGCGAGGAACTGGAGGTCGGCGGATGCGATGTCCTCGAGGGACTCATTTGAGCTGAAGAGCGAGATGCGGTCGGCGATGCTCAAACATTGTTCGTACAAAGTAAGGGAGGCAAGCAGGCTGTCTTGGAAGGCGGGCGAGTTGTATGGAGAGTTCTCGAGGATTGCACGCTTCTGCTCTGCATCGGCATAGACTGCACGGATGCTGCGTGGTTCATCGGCCATTTTGTATGTGCTGCTGGTCGCAAATGACTAGGATCAATCCCAGATAGGCAAGAGCACATCTCGCATGTGAAAGCTTGCCCGCAAGATGCACGGGCCTTGTAGCTCGACGGACCCTCTCAAGAGCCTATATCAACGTGTGTCTGTCGATCTTGTGCAACTCACTCTCTCTTGAAGTACAAAACAAACAAACACAAACTTTCCCAGGCATCTCTTTAGACAAGACGCATACATTTCAATGTGCTTTTGACGCGCCTTCACGTGCCTTGCCAACAGGCTGCAGGCGCTAACGCGAGTTTGCAGCTGCTCGCTTCTCCATCGCACGCGCGCTGTTTGTTTCAACCACAAACACTTGAACCTCCCACCTTTTCACACACGCACCCATTGATCTCGAATCCTATGCCATAACTCTACACTTGATCGCTGCGCGCCCCATTCTCTCCAGGTAGAGAGATACTTTCTTCCCTGCTCTGGTTTTGATCCCTCACTAGATAGCTATCACTGCTCACTACATCACAAATGGCATGCGAGGAGCCCGAGCCAACTCAGACCGGTGCAAAAATCGCCGTCCTGGACAACGACGGAGACATCTTGTCAGCGGACGAGGACGATGAGGTGTCGTGTGCCACCTTACCCAGCACCCAAGCCGAACAGCGTCGCGAACAAAAAGCAATCTTTGAGGCATGGCTACGGACCGATGCCGCGCAGCAGCCCATGCGAAGGCGTAAGCAGGCCGCCACAAATGAAGCCGAGGACGAGCAGCTCAGTATCAGATCGCTCATGGCCAAACAAGAAAGCGCCGAAATCATCAAGAACCCCCGCGAGTATCAGTTAGAGCTCTTCGAGAGAGCTAAAAAGGAGAATACGATCGCTGTGCTCGACACTGGTTCCGGAAAGACGTTGATCGCTGTGCTCCTTATTCGCTGGATGATCGACCAGGAGCTCGAGGCACGAGCAGCAGGACATCAGCCAAAGATCACTTTCTTCCTCGTGGCTTCTGTGACTCTTGTGTTCCAGCAATACGCTGTCCTCGACGCGAATCTGGACCATAAAATTGCCCAGATGTACGGCGCCATGAATGTGGATACATGGTCGAAGGCTGTTTGGGACCAGCACTTCGCCGAGAACAGGGTAATCGTTTGCACGGCTGACATTTTGCTGCACTGCTTAGCTTGCAGCTTCATAACCATACCACAGATCAACCTTCTTGTCTTCGACGAGGCTCATCATACCAAGAAGAACCATGCGTATGCGAGGATCATCAAGGACTTCTACCTAGCCGAGCCCGCCCTGAACGCGCGTCCCAGGATTTTTGGAATGACCGCCAGTCCTGTCGATGCGAAGACTAATGTCCAACAAGCAGCAATTGAACTAGAGACATTACTCCATAGCCGCATCGCAACGGCAACTGATCTGAGCTTTCAGCAAATACTCAGGAGAAAGGACGAGAGGATCATGATGTACGGTCCGCTCAAGCCACCGTTCGAGACCGACCTTTTGAGCGCCACCAAAGCGCGCTTTTGGAATATTGGAGTCTTCCAGAAGATATTCAACATGGTCAAGGATACAGCTGCAGAGCTCGGACCTTGGTGTGCCGACTTACATCTTGCCAGCGCTCTTGCAGAATCGAACCTGCGCAAGTATGAGGCACTTGTAGAGAAAGATTTCCGTGCGAACTCCGCTGGCAGCCCCATTTCTGACCTTGACGATGCAATCGCTGAAGTGCGCAGGGCATCGGAGTACGTGACTGGGCGATGGAACATTCGGAGCGACGATGATGATGATTTGAGTGACAAAGCCCGTGCGCTTGTAGCATTCCTGTCACAAGAGTTCCAGCGGCCCTCGACTTACAGGTGTCTCATTTTTGTCAATCAGAGGCATTATGCACGGCTGCTATTCAAGCTTTTCGAGCGTCAGGCATACGAGCACCTTCGTCCAGGATTCATCACGGGAGCTGGAAGATCAGATCAAGTGGACGCAAAGTACAGTCCTCGGGAACAGGTGGTGACCATGACAAA